>QNGE01001652.1:0-133975 GCA_008508345.1 Paragonimus westermani
TTAAGCAGGACTTTAAAATTAGAGAAGTGATATGGATAACAGTCTACTGAGGGAGGGTGGCTGGTGTTGATGAATGTGTTGGGTGTGTGTGTTACACATGCGTGTAATGAGACATACGTTCATAACTGTCAGACGTTTTACGCGCATTTGGGTTTCAAACTGATGAGGAATGATTGGCTATGGGAGGTGGAGGGTTATTGCGAATTGCTTTTGGCACACAGGAACGGGTTGTGCAGTCTGATAACATTAGAAGACAAAGGTGATTTTGGCGAACAGTCTGTTTTCGGTTATTCATCATCGGGCCAATTACATAACATTTTATACCATCATGGTTGTCAAGCGAGAAGAAATCAAGAGCAATTAGTCACATAACTACATCAAACGGTTGTGAATTGGACGACAATTAAGTAACAAAATTGACCTCCGGAGTTGTCAAGTGGGTAATGGGGGGCCATGGTAACCGTAGGGTCTGAACAAATTTCTTCTGAGCGCACAACTGTGGATTGCGCAACCGGATTCCGATCGCTTCCGCGGTGGCCAGAATACGAAATTTGACTCCTCTAGCTTGACGGTTGGGCAGGCGGTAAATGGGCTGGAGAGCCACTTCTGGGGAGATTTGGTGTCCTGTGTCTACAAGTTGCGGCAGAATTGCACTCGAAATGGACTTCACTTCGCCCTTAGCTGGCAAACTGGTGTGGTGCTCACGTATCCTCTGAGAAAGGGCCTGGTTGTGCGACCGACGTAACTTGCTCCACAGGAGCATGTGAAGGAGTAAACACAAAATGAAGTCACACATTTAGGCAACGTATCTTTGAGTTGTACGTGGACTACCGGGTTGGATCCAAATGGGATTCGCAGTTGTACTGCATTGTAGTTCTTTTCAATCGCGTTACGTATTCTACGAGTCACCAATTCGGTCAAGACCTCGCCTTTGTAGGCTAGCGTCATGTAAACCGACTTCTTTCCCGCAGATAGGAGCTTAACTTTTGGTTCTGTCAGTTCCATATGTTTATCCACGAATTTTAGAGGATAAGCGTTCTCCGCGAATATCCGCCGTAAAGAGACCATTTCTGTTCCAATCATGTCATCAGTACATATCCTCATAGCTCTGTGTGTCCAATTACGAACTAGGTTTCTCGTCTGTCTGAGCGGTATGTAACTGAAGAAGTGAGTATACTGGCCATTCCAAGTACCCTTCCTGTGAAAACCCCTCTGAAGTGAACAATCTGCACGACGATTCAGTGCCACATCCAGTAAGGATATTTGTCCATCTTTCTCGGCCTCAAGTGTAAAGTTGAGATTAGGATGTGCCTTGTTCGCCTCCGTGAATAAGCTGTTGAGATCCATAGTTTCATCAACCACACAGATGATGTCGTCCATGTACCTCTTTCTAACATTGCCATGAAGATATCTGCTAACAGTGGGCCTAACGGTGACCCCATCACAACGCCGTCCTTCTGACGGTACCATTTCCCATCAATCTGAAACTGTACATTCTGTGTGCAAGCAAATATCACCTGTTTGAGCGTACCTTCGGAAAAATCACCTTTGATTTTTAATATCTAAACATCTGACGCAGCTGCATCGGACTATTGTGAATTTCCAGCAAGTATACTGTTTATCTCAATGTGTTGAAAGCCGTCGCCCAAATGAACAGATTGAGACTTCTGCAAGATATCCGCACCAATTTTTGTGCGAAAGATGTCAAACAGTTTGCGCGACGTGTTTAGCATGTTACTGATAACAGACTGAGAGAAACAACGTTATGGGCAAGTTGTAATACTCTGCGTTTCAACCACCTCAGGTGGCATTCCTCAGGGGTGTTGTAGTCAAACTCACATTAACCAAGTAACAGAGGTCACATGGGATTTGCCGTGGTTAGGTCAACTCGTTCTGTATAGGACCGGATCGGTCTAATCCTTTGCCCACTAAGTGGGGGTGAGACTGATGTAGATAAGACGCGTCCGTATCTGGTGCTGTTTATCCATCCACGCCACACTGCAGACAGGGGTTTACTATCATTGCGATTAACACAAATGTGTTGTGTGTAAATAGTGAGCATTTCAGCACAGCACCACTCCGCTTAGGAATGCAGACCGCCGACACAATTCATCGATTCATCAAGTATATTCAGACATTTAATCATAAGCATGTCATAGTTGTGTAGATTATGGTTTGAAACAGTTGGTTACCTCGAGCAGTTTGAACAAAGCAGATAGAACATGAAAACTGGTAGATGCAAGCATTTCGTATTGACTCATCAGTACCAAACTTACAATAACACGGGTGGGCTTTATTTAAAACAATCGATTTGAGGGGCGGAAATCAATAAGCGAGTTAGGATAAGACATTAAGCCCGGGGAATGGTCAGGTTCACGAACAGTTGTTTCTGAACACAGAGCTGGTTTGAGTCGATTAGCTGCAACTGCTTCAGCGAACCGTAAGAATATCGGATTGGAATGGCGCAACAGGATTTTGGATGCACAAGATGGATCGATAGCATAACCAGTGGCCAAGATGTGTCTAGCGACTGAGGAAACAGGCTGTTTATGCGTTTCAGAAACATTGCCGTTCTCCGATAACACGGACTTCTGTACTCATTTAGGTAAATGTTCCTTCATTCTGGAGATCAAGCATCTCTCTGTTCTGCCTATGTAACTTTCTCCGCAGTTATATACAAATTGGTAAACACAATGTGGAGTGGCGCCGATAGGCTGATCTCCTTTGATTGAAGGCACCGGTAGTTTCTGAGTCCCAGCGATTTCACGGGGTTCAGCTGCATTAAATGTTCGTTTAATTGAATTTCTTAATCGCTGTGATGTTTGCTGCATGATATAATCACCCCTAAGGGGTTGCTCTATGTAGACTCTCTTTTTCTCTACAGTGACCACCTTTTCGGATGGCAATTTTGGTTTACTGTGCCTATCTATAAAACTTCTGGGGTAACCATTTGATTGTAGGACAGACGTAATCAGATCTAGTTCCTCCGCGAGGCTGTCGAGTGTACAGATTCGCCTTGCTCGTGTGAAGAGAGTATTTACATACCTGGTGTTCTCACTGATACACTATCTAAAATGTTGTATGAATAGTTTCAGGAAAGGAAATAATGGGTACCTCTTGTGATTATTCATAATACTGTCTGTATTATTTTATAAGGTTAATCTTCGCGATTCGAGGTAATAATGCTCGATTTGTCGAAGATGTTGACTTCTTGGAATCTGAAATCGACAAATGTACATGGTTTTGACATGTGTGCTAGATGGTCACATGTACAAAACCGAGTGACCGCTGTATAACACACAACTTATGGTCTCGCCAAAATGAGCATATCATATATTGACCGTGCGTTGTTGTCCCCACCAGACCACTCGCCATTTGTCACTGTTCCGCCCTGTTGACTTCAGTTCATACGGCTCTGGTTATCTTGACACACATGAATGCCTGCGTTTCCACTCACAAGACTGACAACGCAAACCTATCAACCGGTTATATTTGCATACGACCGCATAGAGCTCAATTCAAGTTGATGTCTTGACATTTTCACTAGATGGTAATGTGTTTCTAGTGGTTTAGCCACATGGCATTCTGCGTAGTTAAGCACTTGTGTTGTTGGTCTCATTGTTCCTGAGTGCTTACAGGCAAGTTGGTCAAACAGTCACTCTGCGAAGATTTTTAGCCACGAAATTTCACTGTAATTGTTTTTCCCCCTGTAATTGACAATTTTGGTTCGATAGGTGTGTTTAGAAGAAAATGAACTGGTTTGTGCATATTTGGGATCAAACTGAAACTGTTGAGGGAAAGGAAATGACGAGACACTGCTTACAATGGATAAAACTTGTAGCACAAACATATGTCGACCATCAATCACGTGCTTCACAGTGTTCGTTTCAGGAAAGTTAGCCAGCAATAGTAGGTAAAAATTAGGTGTTATCACAGTTCATTCGGTTAACTTCAATGGCCAAGCCTTTTGGAAATAGGGTTGCTCGTTCAAAATTGTATATCTAGCTATTGTTCGAATTTGTCACCCAGAGACTATCAAAGTTGGTACAGTGTACCTTACTGAGTACACCTAGACATGGAACGACTGGTGTTTGTGAAACACTTGATCCGCCTGACGCTGTACATTGTTTGGGTTAATTACTTCCAGATTTATGGCCTAGATAAGGCAAACTAAATTTAAGATGTTATTGAGGTATGATCACCTCTACAGTGTCAGTAATGGTTCGGGGAATTTTTACATTTTAACCAGGTAGTGTTTATGCTGTGGTACACGGGTTAAGTTGATCCGCTTTCTTTCCAGAAAAGTTAATATCCCTAACAAGATACAAGAGATGTGCATGGATATTTAGTTGTGTGACAGAAAGCCCCATTTAGTTAGACAACATAAAACATAGGGAACATGTTTTCAATAATCCATCCATGAGCCAGTACACTTTTAAGCTGCTCACCTCGAACCAATCGGTTGAAAGTCGTCTCAACAATCTCCAATACAACACTGTTGCATGACACTGTAAAAAGTGTTGGGATCAAAAATCACCGCACTTGATCATTGATGTCAATTCACTAAATGCAAACATACCGTTACGAAGAGTGATATATTCTAGTTGTAACTTCATTGATCCGTAAACTACGGAGAAGTGCGTTTAAATTAAAATTTACGTTCAATAGGAAGGTTTTCTGACAGACTAGTGGGCTTACCCATCTCAAGTCCAATTATAGCTGAGATTTCCTTACGAAATTTGAAAAGTGAGTAATTGTGCACAAGGATTCAAGCACGTCTTCTTCAACGACATTTGGAGAGTTTATTTGACGTATGCTCAATCGACTTTGATGTAAAGCTTATAACCAGGGTACTAAATCAATTGAACGACTCCAATCAGCTTACCACTGAAGTGGAGACGAATGACACATCCTACTACCTTGCTGTAAATGCATACTGGTGGATTCCTAACGCGCGGTATGAACGGGTGAACATATTAACTTCCCCTTACATAAAATAACTCAGGTTGTTATATAGCGTTCCACACCAGCAGAATCTGTTCAATGAACCGGTCGGATGTCGAACTCCGTTTTCTCACTGATACTGTTCGAGAAAACAGCTATCCGGAGGGACTCATTGCGCAGAACATGACTGTCACATCAACTGAGGAACCACTTCCGAGTGTTGGAAAGAAACCTACGTTCATCTCACACTCCCATTCAGAGAAAACACAGCCGGTGAACAGGTGGACCGACGTTTACAACAGTCAGCAAGACAGACTTTCTTTGTTGAGCAGATGGTTTGTTTCCAGAATTGCGCTAAGAATTAGTCATAAAAGCAAACTGCCCTTCCAGGACAAGTCAAGGCTTGTGTATTCTCGCACTCACTACCATTGTACAGCAGATTGTCTGTTGAAGAACTAGACGACTGTCCGAACTGATGGTAAAGCATTGTTTAGTTTGGATAAGAGCTGGAGTCACGAAATCAACCACTAGGGTAATCGTGTCAAACATTGTCGCGGGCACCCACCAAGATGACTTGCCGAAAGCGTTTCAGGGGCGTATACAAGATTCCGACCAATCAAAAGAGGACGGTCAGACATAGGATTTGATAACGGCAGAATCACTCGTAATCTGGTTCCATCCTGCTTCCAGATGAGTGAGTGGCGTCTAGATCGTGTGTATCGTTAGGTGTATAATGGTAACGAATTTGATTGTGACCAGTTAGACACATTAGTCCCGTTTTAATATCAGTATTATTTTTATCGACCAGAAGACAAGTGATCAAAAACATGTTCGTCCCGCCTCGTTTTTTTAAACTAAATGGGACTTTTCGAATTGCCACAGTATAGTACCCTGTTTAGCTGACCATTTCAGCCTGCATACTGACGAATCGTTATTAAGCCAGTCAGTCAGTGTGGAGAACGATCGGAAACAGTTGGTAACTTTAGCCCTCCCCGCCAAAGGTCTGCCATAACGGTATTGGCGTCGAGAAACAACATATTTAACAAAACAATATCTAGCTTCTTGACCACTAAGGAAACCGCTTTACTGATATATGTCAAACCAAAGTATAATCGTGCACAACAACCATTTGTGCACCAGTTCCCAATGGAAACGAAATTGAGCCATTATGGGACTCCTGAGAATGAATTAATGCGACCTCATTAATGTATACAGCCCTTGCTAAGGCCACCTGTCTATTTATTCAGGTTTTGTAAAGTATATATTCAGAAAAAGCGGATTGTAGTCAAATGGAACCGAAAGAAGTGACAATTACTGACCATTAACATGTGAGTCTTATGTAAAGGATGACAGGTAAACCTAAACACATGAAACTAATAATTTGATTTGTAAATGGAGCCTCATTCAGCAGTGACCTGCCGGACAATTAACTGTTCACGTAAACAAAAGTAGGCGATGGAGTCGTGCGCGTATATCTAGCACTTTGTTGTGCCAAGTACTGTCAACATGAATACCATGACAAAAATCATGCTGAACCAGCCGCCGGTCCGAATACAGACAAAACGCAAAATGTTACACTTGGGTCTTTCCCGAATTAACGAGACTGCCAAACTACCTACTAGTGATTCAAAAAGGTAAAACCTGAACATCGTCAGCATCTGATCGTAGGTTACACATTCGTGGTAATGTTTTAATTAACTGCTTCCAGAGAGAGTAGTTTTAGGCTGTAGCTTCTGTATTGTTATAGTTGATCAGCAGTGTATATCCTTGTTACAACCAAGAGTTGGACCCCGCCTCCCATTTTCATGAAGCGGCCATGTTGACGACGGATCTACTGACTCGCTGCTAGGCACCAGACTTCTGTCAACCAAATGTTCAACCATAGTCTCAGGTGAATCACGTTTAGGTTATCCAGTTTTATTGGGTGAGGACAAAATAAGTGTGCTATCAACATGACTGAATGATCCTACAATGGAGGTTTTTACCAGGTTGCATATAGTGTAGTTGTTTTTCGGTTAACGATAGGTCGCAATAGATTTAGTCATTACAATTCAAACCTCTAACAGAAGATTACAGAGCTTCCAGTCATACAGATTTTCCGGTCTGTTTAGTTCAAAGAACTACGAGGTTGGACTTTCACGCTTGTTGGAGCTCATACACTCTACCTATTCTTTTTACCCTTTGGATTTGAACTCCGGTTCTCTGGAAGCAACCGCGTTGACCGCTGGACCATCGATCCTATGTAAGGCAAAACCGAATCACGATATACAAACGGCCAACCACATTTCACTGGGTTAAGTTTGTGTTAAACAAAAGCTTCATCGTTTGAGAGTTTGCAATCGGAAGTGCACTACTAAAGTTAGAAATAATGGGGTCGATGAAATAATGGGGAATACCAAACTAAGGTCGAGAACACCCTTAGACAGTGTGCTCTTGGCACTTTGAATCTCGGTCATGACGTCAAGGACACTGTGACTGAATTGAACTTTCCGTTAAAACCTTCACATTTCAAACTCGAATCGTAAACTGACCACCAGGTAGTCGCTTGCAGCACATAGGCGAAAGGTCAGCAATGCTCGGCGCTTATTGTGCAGTGAAGCTTACTACACTGTTCATCATCTGCAAGCCACAAGAGGCTTGCCTGAACACCAATTTTCTTCATGCAACCTGTTCCTTGACGAGGATGAAATAAAACCACACGGCGCTTTTTAGGTAGGTCGAAAGGTTCCCTAGGTCAAATTCGGATGGGTCAGGTGGTGACTACTATCATCCACAGAGATTAACATTATCGATATCTATGACCTGCACCTGTTTACACTGGAGCAGGTTGCGCAAAAATTTCTCTTTTCTTGATCGTACATTCCGAAGCTACTGATACTGACAGCCGTGACAAACGCATATGCTCTACTCCACGGAAATCACTATTTTCCAGTTGACTGTGGTTTGCTTACTCCTGTAGAAGTTTTACTGATTGAAGTGATTTGTTTTGAGTTTCAAATGAGAGTCTGACCTATCACAGACAGTTGACCTTCCTAAACGTAAGTGAATTGATTTTTTCCTAATCACAACTTCTGTACACATTTCACTTATGTATATATGTTGAATTAACGTTGAAAACTTTGGTCATGTGAAGACTCTTTTGGTAGGTATGACAAGTAAGAGTTTTTGCATAGTGGATTTTATTTTGATAGAATATTCACACTTCACAGAAACCGAGTTCTTTCTAATTACTCATATCGAACCAATCTCAGATGCACACCATCACTGAATAATATTGTGTATCCGTGCGGTATTTCACCAAATCCAACTGTGTTTCGATTTAAGCCAGAGAGCCGATGGATATAATCTTAGACTTCCATAATTTCATGAAACTTTCTTATATGTAAAACCCGTATGCTGGTAGATTAACCTAAGACCATTTTTCCTGCCCATCTCTCTTTCCTTTCACGCCAGTTTATTCAGTGTATGTCCGATTTAAATGTTAGTATTTATGTGGTTCGCTTGTAGCTGGTTGCTAAGGTTACGAGATCGTTCAGTATTGTTCAAATGGCGGGTTATGAGCTCTTGTTTTTCAACCAGGCTTGAGTGTGAATGAGGTGCTCTCAGTGCAGTGAAACTCAAGGTTAATCCAAGAGTCGGTTTCCGGGTCACTATTGATCTTCTCATGGATTATAAAACACAGAGGGCGAGAAACTTTTGTTATCTAAGTAAGAAATCTCACATAGTTTTGGCTGATTTTTTTAAACATGTTATGGTTCAGTGCATTGCGATAAGTTTTACACATAAAATCGTTTTTTCTTCATCAAACCGCGGAAAAGAAATTGCAATCAATATCCAATTACCATGTCAGTGATTTTTTTAAAGGTGACAAAATTTTTTAAGTTACGTTTGCCTCAAGATATTCTAAACAACCACGTCCGTTTTTCACGAATCATATCTACTATTTATGCCTTTAGTCATTTCAAGTGCACGGCGGATGTTTTCTGATCATTAATCACAACCTAACAAAGACCGTGACCTCAAAGCAGTGCATTGAAAAAAACGGTTAGACGTCGGTAGGTGACAGAATTTCCTCAACCAAATCCACAAATTAGTAGGAATAGGATTAGTTTAATTTGGGATATTCCTTCCGTTTACAAACTGTCGGTAACATACTTCACATTTACATTAATTGTAAACGAGTTTGCAGATGAATTTTCGTGTTTCTTCTCAGCTCTATTTCAGAAGGATACGTTGAATCGTAATGAGCTTTCGTTTTCGGTATGAATTAGGCTTGTGGTTTTCCCCTGAAGTCCATTGGTGTGTATTCCGCATTATTATTTGCGAGGAAATAAAATCATTATGAATTATTGTAAAGTGGTATTGTGAAAAGTAAAATAAATAACTGTTGCACAAAAGTCAATCATTATTATTAAACTAACACTGTGTAATAATTATTCACAGCCCGCGTTCATATTCGCGTACGGTAATCAATACATCTTGAGACTGTTCACATATCATCATGGATTACAATCCTCTATTCGAAACAAGGGTTTTCCTTTATCAGATAGATGAAAAGAATAAATGAATTTAAAAACCATTCTCTTTGTAAAATATATCGTTAAATATATTTTAATATTTTGAGTATGTGTTGCATAACCTTAAGACCAGTGATTGCTGTGATCTGCGCTCAGGCAAATATGTCATTGAACAGAAGACGGACAAAACCTCAAGATAGTCTAATTAAACAAAGTAATGAGGGGCAATAACTGCTTGAGAAATGGAAAAAACATATATCTCTATCAAACGATTTGTAGAAGGATGAATGTGATAGAACACCTCTGTGTGAAAAGAGAGATTGAAAACTAGATTGTGTTATTGTGTTTTATGATACTGAAATAAGAATCTGTACAATTTTAACTGCCATAAAATAAAATGGACTATCCAGTTTTAACAAGTTGAGGCTCCAATGAAGAGTTGAACTCGATCATTAGTTGCGTTAAATAAAAGAATTGAACCAGAACCCAACACGATGCATACTAAAGGAGTGCAAATTGGTTTCCAGGACAATAAACATCTGGTTTTGTTTTATTAATTGGCCTACTGGAAATCATCTCCGGGCTTTTTTTGTGTAGTGGTTGAGATATTGTTTGTGAAACTTATTTTGTCAAACTAAGTGAATTACTGTATACAGAATAAATTTGCTCACTACACGACATCCGTCAATCGCCACTCAAGATTAACAATATGCAAACTGATCCACAATCAAAGATACTGGAAATAGGTACAACCTCTACATAGAGGGTTATTGAAGTCTCTGAAGAATATCAGAAAACTGATCGCAGTAGACCACTATAGTGCAAACCAGTACACAATAAAATTCTTCATATCTGGAGGAGTTTTTTTAAAAGTTGTTTGTCATAAATCTAATGCATGTTTTTTCATCAGGCTAGTTGTGATCAACGGAGTAGCACATTAAACGTTTTACGCTCACCACCTGACGGTCTTGAGTTAAGTGATTACCAATAGTTTTTGTGGTTGGTAAGATCAGATGGTAGAGCTGAAAGACAAAATGACCTTTCCTTAGCTGGTTTTTTAACCACATTCAGTGTAGTGATCACTGGGTTAACTTCGTCATCTAAGTTGACAAAATATAATCGAAAAGAGACGAAACCTCTGAGAATTGTTAGAGCACACGCCAGAAACAATTATGGGTTGTTTTTTGCTTTAAAAGGTTTACGACCGGGTTATACCTTAGTTGATTTTTACACGTTAAACAATTGTGTTAATGGATACATACAATCTTTCGAAGACATAGATTTCCGTTCAAGTGAGGGATGCAGAAACTTGCCGTTGGAGTTTGTTCTTGATATGTTTTTCATAAGGTTAACGGTTCATTATAGTTCCTGTTGGGCACAAATTTCCCCTGGTTACACGATTCTTTAGCCAACCTCGTTGCCAGTAGAGTTCAATGGAGTCAACTCCATTTTGAAACAGTAATCTTACAACCCATGCTTATACCACCGGTGACTCACTGCTTGTGCATTGTGGTCCGTAAGACACAAGTCGTCAGTTTTAAAATCCTAGTCAGCTCACGTGAACTAAAGAGCAGAAATTTGCGCAGCAACAATGTTTTCAGCTTGGGCTTCCCTCGTGCTATAGAAAGGATGGTATCAATACTTATTACAGTTGCTGCTGACGAACACATACATATTTCCAATGCTTTTGACTGTAATATCTAAAAGCACTTGTGGGCACATATTTTGAATCGGAACAACTGTTGACCTGCACCAAAAATTTTTGGCTGAATGAAGGTGAGCGTGGATGCGTCAGTCAATTAGTTCCGTCAGTTTTTATATATCATTCATTACACTATGAAAAACTGTCTTTGATCGGACTCACCAAGTAAAGAAAGTAACAAGTATGTTGTAACTGTTAATCTGTTTTCTGCAATTTTGAGACTTATATCTCTATAGCATTGGACTTATACAAATAAGGCGTGGGGGTAGACTGTTCGTATGAGCAAAACAACGGAGGTGAAACGGAATAATCAACTGCTTAATCAAAGTTAATGTCGATTTCAATGATTACCCAGTGAATGCATGGAATGTTTCGTCATGGGCTCTCGCTAGTTAAAAGTAGGTTTAATGAAAAACTCAACTATAGATTTTTTCCTTGGTGAATCATTAAATTCTCGCTGTTCATGGAGTTCATCTAATAGTTTCCAGTCTTTCCGAGCACGATCAGTCAGTGTGATGCAAGAACTCCGCCGTATTCGTTCAGTTTTCAAAGTTCACTGACCGAACAGTGTAGATGGCAAGCATAGTTGATTTGTTTGTTAAGTAGTGGAGAATGAGTGTTCAACATAAAGAAAACCGTTTACAGAAGAATCACACAACATCCGGACAGAATGCTGCACGTTTGTATTCAAACGTGTGTAATTTGCAGCCTGGACAGTTAAGTTTCTTTTAGGAAATAGCTGCTATTTCATACAGGAGTTGATTTCAGTACTATGGGAAATTATTTTTTGTGCAACCCTCAGGAATGGCGTTCATAAAAGTCGATCTTCCGGGAAGCTAGCAACTTTTCCATCCTCAATAAATTTATCGTGCACAAAATGGGTGAATATATCTGTTTCAGTTTGCTGGAGGTCTCCTTGGCAGCTATGAATTGAACTTTCAGGTTCAATTCGACTGCCATCACATTTTCTCGAACGAAGAAAATGTTAGTAAACGGTTATTTTTTCCGCACTTTTCGTTCATATGGCTAAATCAAACAACTGAAGCGGTTTACTAAAATCTGCTGGCGCTCATTCTGCAGCGATCTAGAGACGGACACAGGCTGAAATATTTAAGTTGGGTTTTGTGTTAGATGGAGGAAGTTGTGTAGGTAGCTGCGAGGGTTTGGATCCTTTCTAAATTTGCATCTACTGAATATTGCGATTTTTTAAATTGACACAAGGTTCTAAACTGGGAGATATACTTCGTTGCAGACATGCAACTTAGAATGCTCTCATCACCATCACAAAGTGAGTAGAAGTGTTGACTATTATACTGTTTTGTAAATAGTAACTATTTTCAACGAGCCACCTGCCAAAGACTGTTGACTAGGATTCCTAGAAAAATTCTAGTCCTGGCGGTAGTTCAAATGTTCCAACGGATACCGTAGTTACTCGTCTGTTAGAGTTTACAACTGTTTGATATGTTCGTCCTAACACTTGTGCATAAACAATCCCAGTTTCAGAACATGCTCCAAAAGATTTTAGTCGTCAACCTGTTTTTCGTTAAACTATTGTTGTTACGTTCACTCCTCATTTCTTGATCTTTTGCTCTCTGACGACACTGGATAATGCGAGCTCTGTTTCTCACTGTTCACTCTGTTCCTCTCTTTTGTTTCTCTCTATACTACCGATCTAATGTTATGTGCGAATGATCGCTCGGTCGCATATCACACACCACGATGCTCAAGATTGCCTAGTAGACATGGAAAAGTGGCTGGCTGTGAAACGAGATTTTCGTAGGGAGGAGGTTTCTCACCGAGTCCCCCTATCTACTCAAATGCAGTTGATGTGTATTTTAGAATAATATTCATTATGAATACCTCCTTCAGAATATATATCCTCACCACACGCTTTGCAGTTACTTTGAAATGACGAATGAAGTGATGGCCTGAAATATGCAGACTCTTAACCCCGACACACTTTGCTAGCATTATTGCTTGACCCCCCAACTGTAATAGGCCTTATCAAGATGACCTGTAAGTTGGCGTGCAATTTCTCCTGATTTTGCACAGACGGCAGTTTAAGGTTTGGCTTTTACAAAGTTATTTTTTTTTCATCAGAATAATTTGATGGAATTAACCTATATTAAACTCATATGCAAATAGTGTGTCTCCAGACAGATAACAGCTTTGTTTAAGGGTTTGAAACGCACATGTTGAATTCCCTGTCATCTGAAGATGCGATGCGAATAAAACTTTCAGTTTGCTAAAGATGAAGAACAATGAAACAAGGCTTATTAACGGTGGAACACGGATGATCAGTCATGGACTTCCCAGTAGTTATGGTAACGTTGTCAAAACTAAACCTTGTCGGAGTGTTGAAGCGATTCCGTCCTTCAACATTATTCAGTCTGGTGGCTATCGTTGTGGTTACCTTGGTGATTTAAGGCAAACAATCAGCTAGTTTTTGATGATCGCCTTTGATATTTTAGATCTGAATTTCATGCCCAAATAAGATGAACTCGTCCATATCATCTGCATACTGTCTACCGCTAGAAATGATGTAATCAATTAGAATACCCTAAATGGCTTACCAATCACTTTATTTATGATGTATTTATTCCTCCGACAAATTCAAACTGACAACTGCATGCTTCGCACAGTCAGATTATGAGTTCCATCCGATTGATTTGCAGTGCTTCAGAAAATTGTGAAACAGACAAGACAGAGAGACATACTTACAGGTTGACCGTTGAACAGAAGTTGGTTTTGATATCTGCTAACTAGGCTGCTCCTTAGAAATATTCAGAGTGATATTTTTATACTTAATTATCGGTTATACTTGTGTCGTTAAAGGTATTTAGAAAAAAAATATACGCGACTTTGGGCGTCATGACCCTGCATTTCTAGTTCTCCAACGTGATGAAACTAAGATGCTCGATTACAGTAAGACAGACGAAGATTTAGCTGACTGCACTGGAAAATCACTCACAACTGATAGAGCCGTTGGCTTCACACGAACCTTCCAGACAAGATTCCTTGAAGAGAAACATGGTACTCAAGTTTCGTTCTTTTTAGAGTTCGTCAGTAGTAGATATCCAAACCATCATCAGGAGTCAGACTCCGGCCGCTGTATCATGAGAAAGGCTAGCTACTCGTTGTGTCATCGAGTGAAGCGATTCCCCACTTACATTGATTCAGTTTTGTTGTGTCGTTCTTGTCTCTTTCTGCAGAGGCGTTTTTCGAGGGAAGTTTGTGGGAATATTGACAAAAACGGAGCTACCAAATGTAAGAACGTAGTAGTACATCTGGCTTTGTCGTGATCAATTGAAACTTGAGTCTCGAGGGCTTCGGGAATGTCGTCTGAAGACCGCAAAAATTGTGGCAGGGTTCTTGATCACTGCACCCCAAATATGAATCTACTCCTCGCATCGGTGAAAGCGTTTTCCTTGGGGAATAGTTTTTAACTCTGTAGAGTTTGGTCGATATTATTGCACCACAGTAAAAGCACAACTAAACGTTCTATAAAGCGTGAAATATGATGTAACTGCGGTTAACATCGTGGTATTATGAACACTGTCCTTAAAGTCTGAAATTACTAGTGATCAATTAAAATGGGGTTAATTGTCAACTTACGATCGCTTGCAGTTTGTTGTGACAAATGCGTGACAGTCACATGAATAAAAAGAACGCGAACTGAAGTAGACAGTAGTAAAATGTATCTCTAGCTTCGACTGGAAGACCCAGAATTAACAGTAAATTTGTTGTGGTTATATCGTCAAGTAGTTTCATTAGTGAGACAACCTCACAACAAACGGGCCTTGACAGTTTCTACATGTTCAGGACTGAACAAAGTTAAGTTGACTGCCAGAAAATTAACATACTGATTGATAGGTTTTAAGAAATTTGTCGTGTAAAAACTGAACAACACCTATCTGCGAATATTGTGTTCTTGGTGATAGTTTTCCATGCATATTCTCTTGGAGTGTAGTGCTAGGTTAAAGCATCCATTTTTATAGAGCTTGTGAATAATGCACATTCATGTCACAACCGGGATCTGAGCTCGGACATTAAGAACGAGAGTGAAGGAGAGCGAAATTAGGGTCGAATGCTTAGAAGTCAATTGGAATAGGAAGATTATGATAAAGTTTGAATGGTGTCTAGCTCACAGTGAGCACACTTCTTAGTAGTTTATGGTGCTCTGAACATCGCTTATCAACCCTAATGTTTCCGCCTCATATTAAATCTAACTCATAGGACATCGATTAACATTCAGAGAACAACAGTTTTTCCTCTCTCTGGGTGGTCCAGCACGCGTTGTTCACAAGCCAGTATGTGTGATCGAAGGGTCTCTTTAGTTCTGCGCTAGTTAACGCAACCATCTTGGATCTAAAGATCTGAAGATTCAATCTATCTCCAATCCGAAAGCAATGCACTGACTACACAATCTTGATAAACTATTGATTCGACTTATTAAACCTCTAATGTGCACAAATAACCTGAATCCAAAACTGACTCCGAAACCATTCTGAATTCTGAAGTTTAACTTACGAGAAAACAACGGTTGCTAGTGGACTACGTTCATCATGTGCTTCCGTGTTCCGGAGTATTTTTACGCGCGCAAACTGAAGGCCTGTATAATCACGGTGTGATCAATCTGGCGTTCTTTGTTTGACGGTTGTGCATGAAATGATGTTCTTTTATTCTAGCCTAATTTGTCGGCAATGTGATATTCCGAGATGTTAGCCGGTAACAGGCTGGGCTACTCATTGTTGTAATATAGGTGAACAAGCCCCAAGATTTGAGCTGGACTAAAGTGTTTGGTTCACCAACCGTATTGTCTTCCAGGCTTGGTCACACGCGATGTGTGGTCTTGTTTAATGGAGAGTTGAACCATCTGTTGAAAGATTACTAACTTGAGCTTTTTTGAATGTAAACTGCGGGCAATAGTGTTAGACACCATATGTTGACATCCAACCGCATGATGATGGAGTGACCAGATTGTTTCACTCCTGATAGCATGAATAAAATAACCAGCCTAATGAGTTGGTCAGTCTGTCTGTCTACAGCTTGTTCAATGTCTGGTTTAGTAATGTTGTATAACGTTCAGTGGTTTGAATAAGTACCACATATCGTTTCGACAGTAACAATTTACAGCTCTTGAAGAAAAACAAGTATACCAGCAGAAGAGCGAGGATTTGCATATTGCTTGGAATAGTTAAACACAAAAACCGACAGCACAGAATTGGTACTGGTGGGACAAATCCAATCATGCGAATACATGTGTTTCGAATGGCATCTCCGTGCTGACGTAGTACTTTCTGGTAGTATGTAACTGTACATTTTGGAAATGACGTTACAAAGAATGGTGAATCAGTTATCCAATGTCTTAGGAGATTTTAACAGATGTGGTAAACAGTTTTCCACCTAAACAACCATATTTACCTAATTTATCTCACTTTTTTCACAACGACTTTTCCGTGAATGTTGGGTTGGAAACATTTTTTCAGATGCATCAAAAGATCTTGGTTTCCAAACAATAGCTGGTGTTGTGATGAAAATGAGGATCCAAACACCTAGTTTTTCAATTTCAAACGAATTCAAAGTGATCTACACATTGACCACTATTAAATTCAGCAAAGTTTACAACCATTCATGAATAGCTTTAATCGTTAAAAGTCATTAATGAAAACCACCATACTAAACAGCCCTAAACTTGTCCTGGGGCTTAATCATATTACGCTTCATTGGTAGTTCATATCCTTTTATACATAGGAAATCCAAACCCTGCAAGGTATGCATGGTCCAATCATCAAACAAAGATTCGCGTTTAACTTAGCTTTCACAGACTTTCGATTCGTTTGTGTGATGGACAGACATCAATTTATTCTGAATGTAATCTCTTCGCTGACGCACTACACACGTCACTTGATTCAGGTGAAACTAGATGATTTAAACTCTAGTAATTGTTGCTTTCTGGTTGAAAAGACCCTCAAGGCAACTATAGGCTGTTGATAAATGTTTACCTCTCATAACAGTAGGCGATTGGTTAGGCTCCGCAGTACTTATACTTCTGTACATGTTTTTTTCGTTTAGCTGGGCAGATTGGAATTAGGGGAAATTGTATCTACCAGTATTATCCGCAAATTCTACAGATTATTACAAAACGCCGTTTTTGCGGACAATGGCTGGTACGGAGAAACATAGGTGTATGACTGTAGTTGAATTGGTCGTATTTGGTTTGGTGAATAGAGTTTAAAAAGTTTAGGTCAAACAATCCCTTCGAGTCCTATCAAGAAGGGTGCAATCGGCCCCAAGGGACAGCAAATTTGAGGGCAAGCAAAGCTGTACCTGAGAATCCTTAAAAACACCCAACATCAGCGGCTTAAACTGTTGTAACATGATCGGAAATAATGTGTCACTGGTATCGGCAGATCATACACAGAAGCATCAACCATCACGTTTGTTGCAGTTTGACTGGCAATGAATCTAAGGGTAGTCCAGCATGTGAGATATACCCACTAAAACTAAAACTATGCATCCAGTGCTAGGTCTGCAGACAACATACGTGATAAAGCTTGTTTACAACAATACACTTTTTGAAATTGAACAGTTTCTGTCAACCCACACGCTTTCCTGAACCTCACTAGAACACGTCTACCCAACGTTGAACGGTAGTGCATTATGGTTGACACAAGCGGTTTGTCGAAGTCAATCTTATGAGGTCAAAAAGAAGACAGAATAACTGGCTCACTCTTACCGTTTTTGATATATGTGATATTCAGTGGATAGTGGGAGTAGCTGTGGTGGCCGGTTGTATGACGTTGAAGACGATGAAGTTTTCACGCTTCAGTATTAGCCGTGAAATCGAATGAGGAGACGGGTTAAGATCTCCATGTAGTCGTTTTGATAGTCATATTACTAAGGGTGATAGTGTGACCCTGAAAAATATGCGAACAAAGTAAGTCAGTGCATATCGAATGGATTCAGATATCAAAGAAGGAAGTGAACTGGTTCAGATGTGAAAAATAATGAGACAAACTATTTGCTCAGCGTGCTTGCAGCCCTCAGTGGTGCCGTACAACGTGATCAATCCGTCACTGATGTTCGTTTGAATTAACAACCCATTGTTCAAGTCATTTTTTCTAGTAGTAACTCTCGTCCTGTTAACACGTTAATTCAACAGCACCGTGATCAAGATGGTATGTTGAGGAACATTTTATTGTTGTTCATTAATGTTTGAAGACTACGCCACATGTTCGTGTTAATCGTTGAAAGCGCCCAGCCTGAGAAAATGTATGGTTGTATTCAATACAGCGCGTAAAAAGTCAGTATCGAACACAAACACCTCGAAAGAGATACATTAAAATGTAGATGGCTGTTATGGTGTCATCAGTGTCGTGAATCAATCACGTCCCTACTGAAAGGAAGTTTACTGGACTGTAAGTGACCAAGTAACACACGTACAATGACCAACCTGATGTAATGACTCAAATGAAGCAAATTCGAAATAACAAAATTCATACGTGACTGGCGGCATCTGTACCCTGAATGGCCTGTCCAATAACGGAGAACAGAGAATACCGGCCCACGTACGTCACCGTAGTTGACTTGTCTAGAACTACTTGTTGATCCCTCCATATTTTGTATTCATCGTCAAGTCAAAGAGACTGGAAAGGTGGTCAATTGGTCGGAGTGAGACTGTACTCCTCATTTCAATCCCTCGGTCACTGATCACGCCTCACTGGCCTGGCCTAGCCAGATGAAGGAGGCGTGCGGCCACACCGCGATAAACGTTATTAGTCAGATGCGAAACAGTAATCTCAGACGTGGCTCTGGTGGATTGAAACTTAGTTTTCCCTATTCTACAAGCATTGCCAACAGTGTTTTGTTTCTGTCCGACCCACTTACATCAAATTAATGGGGGCCGTTTTTCCAAGTTTTTGGGTTATCTACCGTTAAAATTGCTTTGAATTATTCTTTTTCATCAGTCTGGGAAGTTTAACACCCAAATTATAGGTCACCTCCTAACTTTCTCCCACCCACTTGATATAATTTGTAGAGTGTATGGACAACTATGTTTTAACCAGTATAATCAGTGCACAAATCAGACCTACAGTAGATCGATGTTGAAGTGTAGACTACTAAACTCTACTGATGACAAATTTGATCTTATCAATCAGTAAACTCTAGTAGTTTCTGCGTCGTTGTTTAGCAATTGGCATCCACCGTCTTGTGAAATCTGAACCGTTTCACCCCTGGGTGAATATGAATAAGTACAAAAAAATATTACGTAAAGTGTATTCTGGAGCAACACTTCGTTCGTTCTTGTCAGTCACATAGAGGAACTGATAACAAAATGAATAGGGAAATGGGTGTGTACAGACAGAAACTGTAGAGCTTGTCTAACTGGTTCTGATGGGGTGTGTGACGTGTTTAAATATTTAATTTTTTATTCGACTTACGAGAAAAAGAGCGGGGTGATGTGATATGATCGGAAGGGTACGGATTGGCTGATGAGATATTCGAATGTCGAACAGTAGCTGAATGGAATGGAATGTAATCAGTCATTTTTAACTAAACGTATGGATAGTATGAAAAAAGTAGGAAGATTTAAAAAACGACAGTTCTGAGTTGAACAGGATTTAAAAAAATATAATTAATGACCAAATGCTATACAATGGATTATCAAGATAGGACCGACTTCACTAATGTCTGCTTCTGAACACATATTGATGGTTTCTCGAAGCTTACAGCTAGCACTTTAAAAAAGTCTAGGGCTCTTTTGTTTACAGCTTGATGAACAAACCAGAAGGATTCACTGTGTGACCAGATTTGAGTACGTGTTTTGTTATGACAATCTCAATCGTTCTAGTTTTGGCATTCAGAGGACATTTTTAAGACTTGCTCTGAGATTCGAGAGTGTGATGCCAATACTGTATGGCTTACGAGCTAAAATCTACATGTGCAGGCATATTCATAAGTGTTTGCGCTGGACATTTCTCTGGAATCGTGAGCAGGATTGAAGTTTTCTCAGAAACAATGATAACAATATGATCTTTCTACCAGCTGACAAAGAGAGGATGATGATCGGTGGGGTCAAAGCAAACTACACGGAAAAATAAGAGATCTTATACAACACACCTAATTTCCATCTACTCAGTGATGGCCTACTCTCAGAACTCGTCACTCAACTTTGAAGAAACTAGAAGTTATCAGTGAGTTAAGGAAACAATAATGTTAACAAATCTAGCCGGATTCTACAACCACATGTTAAGTATACCAACCACCGAAAATTGACATTAACGGTAATCCACTTTAATCAATAGTGTCTTCAACAGGAATACCATCACAGAAGTTAGCCAAAGGCCTGTTACGACCACTGTGATATCTGATAGACAACCTATGAAATCTCATCAGCATTGTTCAACAATCTCTACACAAACTGAAAAGCATCAAGACAAAAGAAGACGAAGCAACAATTTCGTTTGATTTCACAACGCTGCTCATTACTGTCGGCCTTATCCTGGCTGGTTAAAGTTTGTAAAAACTACTCTGAAATTATTTCCAACCAAATGAGTTGTTGCAAAGAGGAAATTCATACAGTTTCATGGAACTTTGTTCGTGTAAACACCTAAAACTTAATGGTAAATCCTGTTAGCAACCCGAAGAGACAGCACTGGGTTCGCCCCTAACCAGGTTGGTAGCAGCAGCTAACATGCAGAAGCTGAGAAACATGATGCCGTCCAAGATATTCCCTGATGGTTTCTTTGTAATCATCAAACATCCGGTGATAGTAGACAGAGGTAAGTTACTGATGAGTAGTGGGGGATTTGGTTTATTTTCAAGTTGACCACTGCTCACAAGCGAGAGTGGTTGAGCGTTCAGATTTGATAATTCGGTCGTGCCTAATGTGAGGTCAATAGCGCAGTGATCAACACGGTTGCCTCATGATTGGAATGGCCGGAGTTCAAATCCCGGCCGTGGCAAGGATATGCTCTAATGAGAGCGAAACTCGAGTCTAGTGCTTCTTTTCGAAAGGGGCTGGCTGGAAAGTCTATCTGAATGCGGAGGCTGCGATCGAATGTGAGTGATGGTCAACTTGAAAGTGTAAGTTACTCAACAGCATCTTCAACGATACTAAGTTTATTACGAAGTTTGAAGACGACAACAAACTTTTTTTTTGACGTGCTAATCAGCCGCAGACCTGACGAAACATTCTGGAATTCCGTTTGTCGGGAAGAAGCACATAAGTATCATCTCCTCAGTTTCACAGCAACCACTCGGTTTGTCATAGAGCGGCTGCATTTGCAGGGTGTTGGGGAAAAGCGAAACACACCGCAGTACCTCAAACCTGCAGAATAAGAAAGAACATTACTCACATTGAGTGCTTTTATGCAGTGGATATTCACAAAATGCAATCAGACGAAGCCTGCTACAGAAGAAAAGATACTCACACCTTACATCAAAACCGTACCATATATGGCATGGAGACCTGCGCAGTCGCATGGGATCAGGATGGGAAACAATCCCTCTGCAGCAGAATTACACATACCTGCTACATAACAGCAGGAACAACTCAAAACCAGCAGTAAAATGAAAGTTATGTGGCAAATCACTTACATTGACTGCGGTATTCACTAGGCTGGCCGAAATGGATATGAGTTGTCCGCGCTAAATTATGAAATGAGACGGAACGTCAGAAGACATGATCAAATTTCAGTGGTCTTCGTCCCTTGGGATCCGACCGAACAAATCTTCAACCTGAGTACTGTGGAAATCTTTACCCAGGCAGACACCGAACGTTCAAGAGGATTCCTAGAAGGTTGGTGTTCGTCAACCAAATAAACGAAAAACACATTGAACAGGATAGTAGATGCGGCAGTACGAGCCAAAGATTGAGGCAGTTGCCAACACATTTATGTCCGAACGCCAACAAAACGAAACAGAGTGATTTGAAGAGAACGGATCGATCGTCAGAGCTGGACAACACATACCAGACGGCCGGAACTTTAGGAACGAAATCCTGACCGATCCAATCAAAAGGAAAGGATCAACCAACGAGACTTCAGGCCAATGTTCAACATTAACAAAAAAATCACCAATCAGACTCTAAGTGAAAAGCTCAACCAAAATAGGTGAGGGATAATCGGTCGAAAGGTCAAATCAGTCTAGCACACAACAGTTCACCAACATGCACGCTCAACACTACACGCCCGAGCTCTTGTACACTGATGGTGTCACCGAGTGTGAGGGTACAAGATTCACAACATAAGTGCTAAGTTCAGTGAAAAACCGGAAGACATACTTTTGACACCAGTTACCAGGGCCAGTTTGTTGCGAAAAGCAACCCCAGGGGCCAAACAACAGTGAAGCACAATATATGAAGAAACAGCCTCTATTTAATTACCCGCCACTTGTAGGTGTCTGCGACGTAGAATGGCTAACAGTTTTAGTGGGGCAATAGACGGATCTCATACTACAACCGAACTCCCTTCACCGTTCATTATATCACCATTTCCAAACACAGACTGTCGGGTCAGAGCCCGTCTATCGGTATCTACTCTTTCGTTTATTTCTGTGAAGCAAGTTGCATTGGTCAAACAGGCTAGCTCCGGAATATAATCTCGGAACATCATCAACGTTAGCTCTGGAGCGGTCACAGTTTGCTGACCAGCGGCGCAATACTGGCTCATTCATTCAAGACTGAGTATCAAGTACGTAGTAACCCAGCCTTCCAAGTTGTTCGTCGCATTCCAGGCAAGTCATCAAAAACTGTCCAAATAAGAACACTGTACTGCCGACACAATGATAGTCAAGCTGTCATTGAAAGCGTTATCTCGATGCATTGTGCATAACATGGTCTCAAACCTACCAGACTGATGGTCAACCTGTAGGATCAGGCAGAAATAAGGAATAGGAACTTTTCGTTTTGACGAAAATCGTGTTGATTAGAACTCCACGTGGTAACACGAATGAGCATCATTAACGAGCTCTATCAAGTGCTATCCTCAGTTCTAAGACCTTTTTCTAAAGCATCCCATCAAAAAGTGAATTTGAATGCGGAGTCTGCTATCAACCACGATCGGCGTTCACATTATGGTAAACTTAGAAGCTTGCTGAGAGGAATGCGAAAACAAGCGCCACCAAATCATGAGGCCAACTCAGAGCATTTTCTTTCAGGTACAGTTAGCATGAAATGGTACATCCATTTCTCTTGGAGAATGTGGAATGCTTTGATATACACTTCAAAGTAAAATCTGAGATACTTGCAGTTGGAATACATCACAGTTTTTTCCAATAGCCTGTAATTACGTCGAAAGGGGGGGGGGTTAAAAGCAGATAGTCCTGATCTGTTTCCATGGAACCACTTGTAAACTATCGGATGGCATTGTGGACAGTCATTGGGCGCTTTCAGAGAGCGCGGCTTGGCAACAGCAGAAGCGATCACTACCAAGTCAAAAAACCCAGCTGGTTCTTTAAAAACGTGAAATTTTCTTGACCTTGAACTGTCGTTAGTCAATACTTACCACACATGCATTCTCGTAGGTAGATGAACTCAACCATGAAATCCTGACCTACTTGATGCCTACAACAGTAAACGATGAGCGTTTTTACCTTGCTGATGCAATATCGAACATCCGAACATTTTTCTGTCCTGTAAATGTTAGATCAGTCAACGCCTGATGGTGTCCGAGCTTCATCATCAATCTGAATCTCATGTTAACAGTTCAACCTGTATGATGTGTTGTCTTGTGTCTGACTGTGCACACTCACTTATGTTCCAACATTTCACCATATGAATACTTACTGGTTGTTACGTTATGCCAAATACGAAGCTATATAATCTGCGTTTAAACGTATTGCACCAAACCTCACCGAGATAAGTCTGTAGCATTATTCGGTTAAAATCTGCCCTTGAGGTTTTATCTGGAATAAACGCTACTGAGGAAATGTTAGGGGTAACTTATGCAAGACAACAGCAGAAAGGCAAAGTCAGTCCAATGAGCATAAAACCGCAGATAAATCGATGACTGGTCTCTTGTAAATGCTTAATATGTGATAATTTATGATCAGTTAATTTTCAGAAAAAGGAGATCAATTGATCAATGCACCTTTGTGAATGAAGGACAGAAGTAACGTCAATATGTTCATGAGCAGATGATCACATCTGAAAGAACCTGACTCTGCTCCATTAGTCTAGTAAATACAGTCTAGCCATAACAAAACAGTGAATGAACCTTTCTGAAAAAATGAACATTTTTATGTTTAAGAGCAGTTTCATGAATTAGTTCCACTGTAATATATAAACTCAAACTTAAAAAGGCCTGCTGCTAAGTAGACCATAGTTTAGCACTTTGCACGTTTTTCCAGGCTACACTTGTGGCTTTAGTGAATTCCACAAAATCAGACCATTATTGATTATTGAATTTTGTTTTCAGTGTTTTAACTACGGATTTAAAGTCAGATCAATCCATCTAATTGAACCACGAATTCACATAAAGTGTGCAAAAATTATGATCATGAATCAGCTTTTAACAAATTTGCACGCACTGCACAGGGAGTATTCGGTAGGTTATTACAACCCAATGTACTCCACTGTTTTGTCTATCTCTACCACTGAACAATTACGCTGAGCAGTGAACTGCATAAACCTTAGCACGAATGACGCAAATTGCATTGCCTGTGAAGCGGATCCTTCATAATGTTGCTTCTACTCTATCCTATTATAGGAACCGGATTCGTTTGATAGGGTCAGAATTGGGATTGTAAGGAGTGCAGCGGCAGGCAACGTCTACAAATTGATCGCATTAGGTCAAACACATAATTACATCATTTTGTATTATTTTGACCGCATGTCAGAGCGAAAAAACTAGAAAGGAATCCTACAAGCTTCCTGGTTACTGTTGTTCATTTCGCCGATTAACTGGATCGCCTGCAACACTTGGATAACACGATGTGAACAGATCAAGACAAGATACGTTGATCTCAATCACGGTGTAAAAATTTGCAACAAAACCCACCTCTTGGATGAAAAATGTTGCTTCTCCAACTGGCTTTTTCAAACGTGCGCACAATGAATGACAGAATGCTATTCTGAAAGTAACTTTGAGCAAAGCGAGACGGCTGGTTATTTACCAGTCTTCGCTCTTGCAACCCATGTTTTCCACATACTCTGACTCATCCTGGTCAACAACCTATGAGGGGTTAACTGGTGTTAAACAGAAATGAGTTGTGTCAGTGGAACTATTCCTTGCTATAATGTTACGTATACATTGTAGATTCAACAACCCTTGTCACTGCAGAAGTCCGGAGATAGCCAGTACGGTCGAAAAAATTAAAGCAGTATGTACAATGTAATGGATTTTGTTAGATAAGGTATCAGATTGCGATCAGGAGTGTCGCGATCTACCAACTTTCAACAGAATAGTTTTGCTGAATAACTTTCCATTTTTACATGCAAGCTTATACTCTCTCAGTCGTCCTGTTCTGATTTGGACACAGTTAGTCGAAATAGTGTACGTTCCGAACACTAATATTCGTGTCACAAGCCCGTCTACTATCCACTACACAGCCGGTCCCGTGGACAGTATTTTAGATTAGCCGTTAGTTAGCGTGTCCCTAGTCTGCCACCATTCATCGGCTACTGCTGTTCTGGTAGGAAGTTATGAATATGCCAGTGAATAACGCTATCCATCTTAACAACAACATACTGCATGGACAGAACTCGTAAGAACAGACCAGACTTGCCGTTTAGTGGATGAGATTTTCATTGGCAAATTTTGCTGCTGTCGTGACCGTGGTAGAACTCGAACGTGCAACAAAATTATGCTTACAGCTCGTAAGCGGACATTCAGGTTAGAAATGAGAGGGAGACGACAATTATGTCGAGGATTTCTAAATCTCTGATTTTTGATCTTCATTGATTTCACCCAGATAAATGACAATTCAGTCAAACAGCGAATTACAGAACTAAACTCCATCAAGAGATTTTTCATGATTCCCAATGGTCACAGCGCAATTGACAAGAGAAATCTGTGGCTACTAACCTACCAACATCCGCTATTTGTGCATATTCAAAAATACGCCAGTCGGCCAACGCAACTGTGTGGGGTGCTTGGAGAAGCAGACGAACAGTAAATGTTTTTAATAAACGACCCAACTTTCCTTTACGGCTGGACAGACAAGCTTGTCTGTACTCAGGGTTTGTTCAGGGAGAGGGAAGGCGGATGGCTGTGTAGGGTGAGGTGAGTACTGAAAACAACACGTATTTGACAAATCGATTTCAATGTCAGAAGACAAGAAAGGTTTTGTTCTAGAATATCTACCTTGGTGATTCGTTTCAGCGCTAGTAGAAATTAACTGTGAATGTGTGCCAGTTCTACAAATACTCTTTTCCATGGTTTATTTAGTCAGCGAAAATAACGATGTTTGTTCATAACTTAGTAACAAGCGTCTCCTTTGGTCAACTAGACTGGTGTTCAAAGTCATTTTTCAAACAGTTAAATGCACATCAACCCTGGGTTGGCAACTGAATATGTTTGTACATAGCCCTCGTGGGTTAAAACTCAAATGTCTACCTTCTTTGTCCGAAGTTGCTCACAATCATGTGTGGTTCTGAAGAGCTGAGATTTGATAGTACGCTTCGTACACATTGATATGCGTAGCATTAAATGAACAAAACTTGACATTGCATTTGATTGTCAGTCTTGTTTAGCATGGGGTGGCTAGTATGTTTCTAGAAACAGCCATTTATTTGGCAGCTTCTTCTAAACGCATCAAAACGCCAGACATAGGGCCGAAGGGATGGTCAACACTGACTAGTATGCTAAACACATAGAAGGCTTCTTCCAGTATATGCTTTAAAAATAATGCTTTAAAGGCTTTCATCTAAGAAAGAGGTAATTCGCAAAAGGATAACCACACGATAAACAAACTGGAATGAAATTAATACCTCCACGTGACTGTTAAAAGTCTCTAAACCTTCACTTACACCCTGTACACTTGAGCAACATGCGCTTGCAAGCAACTTTCAGCCGGCAACTGAGAGTGCGGACGATTGAGGCCTGTTTGGACTTGAGGTCTCGTGTAATGCACTTCGTGTGTGTGGTTGACCAGCAGGTGAGTTTGACAGATTGCCGTACAACATTTTCCATAGAGCAGTTATTTGATCTAATTGCCTCACCTGTTCCCGGTAGTAGCTCATATGGTGTAAATGCTTACTGCTGTTTTGATGTGACATGCTTTTTGGAAAGACATCGTGGAAAGTGAGGCTGAATGAAGATATGGTGGAAATCCTGCCAGTATAGAGTTTCTGGTTACACGAGTTGGTTTGCAAAGAACCCACATATGAAAACTCACAACGGTTTGCCAGGATGTGTTGGTTGGTTGAGTAGTTTTCGAAAGATGTTTGTTGCAAACGCAATAAAAAAAGAACAATTCTGCTGAACAGATGATTCTGTGATTCAGGCATATATGTCATGGTGAACCGTTCGCATAAAAAAAGTTCTTATTGAAGAATGGCATTCGTTTAGTAGGTCAACAATCTTAGAGTTTGTACGGTGTCACTTCTACCAATTTTGGCTTTGTAAGTGATATGATTCCAATACGATGTTCTCTCACTACAACAGCCAACCCAGCAAAATACACAGGTTAGTGTACTTACATAACTATACGTTATGGACGAATGAAAACCATTTTTTCACGCAGTACTTTAGGTGCGTTGCGAATAGTAGAATGCTACATCCAGAAGAGTGTAGTATATATCGTAATCCATTGCGATTTGAAGTAAATCGGTTCCAATAATATCAAGTGTTTGCTTCTCCAACTCATTTACACTCCAAAGGCGGCCAAACTATATCGGATCCTAAAGAGTTACAAGAGTATATAAACAGTTTTGATTACTTGTCAGAAACCATTCAGTTTTGTAAGGTTTCTTGTATACACCGATAACTGTGCACAGCCGTTCAACCACTGCTTCCTGTTAGTATGTGACTTCTTCCCATTGTCTCAAACCTTATGGTATCTGGGCTCAGCCGGCATTTACATAACTGATGGTTCCTCTACATTCTTCTTACTCACAAAAGCCTTTCGTCCTTCTTTGTCTAATACTATCCTTCAGAATATTTCTTCTAATCGTCGTAGTCAAACGAGATTCGAGCCGTGGTGCGATCTGGGCAGGCCCATGTCTGTTTATGCGTGCGCATGTACATAAAACAGAAAAATTTCATATCGTCTTCGTCGTAGCAGCACTTGTTTGTGAGTGAGTTGGGTTGAAATACTGCGGTTTATTCAGGACTAACTCAGCGAACAGTCACAACCATTGCAGTTATAATCTGGATGAGTAGCGTAAAACGAAATGTTGTATATATCAACAGTCGTTTTCGGTCATTTTGTTGTCCTGGTTAACTGGGGTGCGTTCATTACGACTTCTCAGTCATTCTAAATCACACAACGAGGCTTATTCAGAGTTTGGCAGCATTGAATCAATGAACCATGATCAGGACTTGCGCCGTAGGAAAAACGCAGTGTCCTGTCGAAAATATCTGGTGCATGTAATTCACTAATATACACATTCGCACACGATTCCCACTACCCAAGTTGGACCTTTAGACCATGGAGGTAAAGTTAATTGAAGTAACACGCAAGTCAATCCATACTGCAATTAGTTTGCTCTGTCTACTTCATTCAAGTGGATTAAATAAACCACCAGCTTACTTCAGACCAACGAGAAGCTGGTGGGAAAATTATGACCTCAGTACTCGTCAGTTTTAATCCGTCAAATTAATCACCTTCTATCGTATGAATAATTTACCCTTTTGAAGTAGAGAGTTCCCATCACGACCGATATCGATTTCTACATAAAAGTAAGATGATATTCCATGATCACTGCAAGCAGCGCATATAGTTCATGCGTAAATTCGCATGTAAATATGCACATTAGTAAGGTATTATTAGAGATATAGTAAACAGAGTGCTTCAACAACCTATTTCAGGCTTTCTTGAACAGTTCGAGTATTTTTGACGACTGGATAAGAAAGTTGTTCGCCTACTTCAAATTGAAGATCCTGTTTTGGGCGACTGATGTTTCAACGTTTATCGTACAGAAATATTGATGCTCAGTTGTTACAGGAAAACAGATTAGAACGATTTTTTGTAAAGTCCTAATCCACGAATCGAAATAGTGGCGCCAGCGTTCCTCATTAGTAGATGAGTGTGATACCCAGTCTCCAGATGCCTGCAGTTCAGGTCACGTGACAGCGATCGATTGGATCAGCACTGAAAGACATTCACGGACCATGTAATCTTTTACATTGACTTATGATATAAATCTCCACGTTGGGTTAATGACAAACAGACAAGTAGGTAGTTAAACATTATAAATAAACCATAATGTTTATTGTTCATTTTGAGATCAAATTCTGTATCCTCATTTTCTCCGAATGATGCGGAAAAAATTACCAGATCAATAGATACGACTCGGAAACACTACACTGTGAATAGAGTTTTGGGGTAACAGTGGCTTTTTAAGACAAATAATCGTTTTTTTAAAGATGCCCCAATTTTTTCAAGCCGATAGTTTGCTCAACTGCTGTCACCACAAGTTTTGGAAACTCATTGATGCCTTGCAAATAATCAGCTGTTTTCAAAATTAGTCGTTCTAATTGGCCTACCAGGCAACTCGGTCGACACTTGATCAATTCATCTGGTTGATTCGTTCCTTCTCCGTTTTGCTAGGCAATCAAAACAAGGTTGTGCAATGCTGATTTTTTGACTGATATTGTCTTTGGAGTACCGCACCGCAGTACAAGTTTGCAGTGTACACAGGAAAGTGTAACTGAATCCAGTTTGTCTCAGATTAATCAAAGTCCCGCCCTATGCAATTTCAAGTATATCATAGTACATCCAGTACACGGTTGCGGATTTGTTCCCAGTGTGATCTCTTCCTCATCTCGGTTACTTGTTGTGCGAAGTTTCTCGGTTTTCTCTGATGTTTGGCTACGAGGACGTCGTTAATGTTTTTATATTTAATAGTAATCAGCGAGTATGAGTTCTGGCAAAATGACTGACGAATATGTCCGATTGGTTTGAAAACCATCGGTCAATGCTGATTTCAGCCTAACCCTCACAAGAGATCTTGGCGGTGTGTACCAGCCAGAAATTACATACAGTCTTCATGTTTGGGCTTAGTCAGGTTAAGTGGCAACTAACCAGACAAACGGTTTTTAAATTGACATATATATGACGACTCCTCCGAAAAGTTCTCCTTCGAAGTTCACGTTTCTTCTTTCGAGGAATACCGACTGTTTTTTATGACGTGCACGATTGTGAACTAATTTGTAGATTGTTGTTGCCTCGATGGCCAACCACCACGTAACTCGGGGAATGACTTTATACGCTAACTGTTAGTTCACCTGCCCTGTTGAAAGAAGTGACAGGGAATAGTTTAGTCTTCTATCATCAAGAGCAACAGGGAAAAAATATAGATTAACTAAAATTGACAGTTGATTTCAGTTTTCCAATCCGCTTAGACCTTTTGGCCATTATCGTTCGACAACAACTGCTGGACTCGAGTTTCGTTTTGTTTTTGATCTCGTAAATAGTGTACATCTTTTGCTGGGATTAAAAATCTAGTCATGTTTTTATGAACCACCCATGTCAACTGCTACGCCACTAATCCGACAAAAGGCGCGGTTGACTCAATATATTCAAACGCTTAGCTACCTCTTTTTGTGAGTTGATATCACCTTACCCGACCGCCGCGAGAACAGACACGAAAAGGCTGGCTAGAATATCTACGGGTATAAGATAGCCCTGATCACCTATGAGTGGTGTTTCAATCATATTAACCAAAATCCCCCATTATTCAAAAGCAATCAAAATATCACAACAGGTATTCAATGAATTCTGTGATTTTAATCTGACTGGAAGTCCCAACCGTGCGGTATTGAATACAGTCAACAGGACAGGTATTTTGTCTCCTCTGAAGATGATTGGACTGTCTGAGCGGTACTCATCAACGAATATGAGATAACTGTCTACATGTGGTAAGTCGTTCGCGCTCAATGTGAAATCACTGGTATAGTGATCAAGACGGTTGGCTGATGTAAACGTGACCGAAATTCAACTACCTGCTGTGGCAAGGAAGGGCACAGCATACAAGCTCTAACAAGAACAAAAACCGAGTCTAGCGATTCTTTTCAGAAGATACTCACGAAAACGTCTATGGGAGTTTGTAAGCTTCAGTCAATTGTGAGTACTCTTTGACCTGTGACTTAAGCAATCACTTGAGGCGAATAATACTGACCGCGGATTTAACACTTCAGACGGTTCGTCTGGGAAAACTGAAACAGACATCAATTCGTTCCTGAACTAAACTCATTTTGATTTTTTGTTGTGCATGCCAGTGTTTTTCGTTTTACCCTCCTGATTAGTTTATTTAACCAAAGCATGTGATCATGTCTGCCGAAAAGTCATGATGAAAATTTGGCCGCCTGAATGACCGAACAAATCCCCAAATGACTAGCGAAACAAATTTTGTTGCATAGAATACAAACATTGGCTTGTGACCAACTGCGTGTTTCCTCAATCGCTTGTCATTTAACTGAAGATGGGCATACAATTATTCCTTCTGATTACCCACAGTTTTATTACACACTAAAAGTTTACGTCTGTTAAAGCTGGTCAGAGTTCTACGTTTAAGATATTTCCACATTTCGTCTTAATGACAGATTGCACTGAAGATCTATTTATGCTATCTTCCTACTGAAAAAGGAGAACAGTGGAACCTTTTCCTTTATGCATATATTTCATTCTGTACACGTCTCAACCATTTGTCAGCTCGAAAAACTAACCACTGCTTATCCTAAAAGTGATGTTTACCTGGTACCACGTGTTTGCAAGTTTCATTTATAGCCTAATTTTATGATTATATGATAACCGAGAGTTCCACCTATTATTCGGAAGATCATTCACAGCTTGAACAGAATTTTATTTAAATTCAGGTGAACATTTATAGTTTGAGCTCTTTGTAGTTTTTTGTTAACGTGATTTATCTGTTTGACCAGATATAGCTTTGTGCCAGTTCTACAGATATCACTGTAAATCGAATGACAGAACAAAGTATAAAATTTGAAACCCTAGTTTCTGGAAGTATGTGGATTTAAAATTAGCGCCCAGTTTACGCATCGTTAATCCAGAAAAAGTGGTCATTTTATTTCAACTCTTCCTATACATACAGTCTTCGCAGTTTTGATCACTTACGTTAGAAGATAAAGAACATAGGCTAAAAACTCCCATCGGAAAGCACACACATCAGAGATGCTTGGCGCCATGAGTATGGATGACTGGTGACTTTAAGTTTGTCGCAGGACGTCTTTTCGAACCAGCACTTGGTTTCATATGTTCCACTAGATCCGACGCTGAGTGCAATGGGTATCTTTGTTCGATCACTTCTCTCCGACACGTAGTAACTTCCTGAGGGTTTCGTGGTCTAGAGAACTCTGTTGAGTGAAATATTTGAATGACACCTCATCGAAACTTCAACCTTTAGTGTCCAGTACATCATTTGCTATCCTAAATTACTCACTTTCATCGTCTCAATCCATTTGTTACTAGCCGTGCTTTGATACGTTACTACTCCAAGGCTCTATTCATCTAACTCTCAATGAAAAAATTCAACTGGTGCTACTGTTTTGCGAATAAGTCTCTGCTTCAAGAGAAGTCTCTTTCCCTATACTGCTTGTTCATGCTGTTCGCGTAACTTTTGAAGTCTGTGGGCTACATTCTCAAACGCATCTCTCCAAATCCACCCATAAAACTCACGAAGTCACCACCAGATACATATTTTACAGCCACACTAGACAATCTTTGACACCTCTGTTTGTGCACACTTTTGCCCACCGAACGATGACATTGCTTAACATGACTTGGAAGTCATTTTCTGACAGAAGAAAAACCGCAAGTGGTGTGAAAGAGCGTTCAACCAACAGTTGATTATGCACAGTTATTCCTTAGCTTTCGCGGTAAACTTCGTCACTGTTTACTATTTCCTAATACCAACAAGCCCATTCTTTCGGGGTTAACACAGCGATATGCGATAGCTTTCTGCATTTCTTAGTAAAAAGCAGGCAGTTTGATGCGGGTTCAGAAAGACATGATTACTAGTGGTCTACATATTAGCGAAAATTTTGACAAGAAACGTCGTCAGTCGACACAATTTCCCTGCGAACTAGGACAAAAACCTGAGCGAGTTGTTACTTTGTCCATGCGTCCAGAATTCCCAGATGTTATTCCGTTTTTAAGGAAATCGGCTGAAGCACACCTCAAGTAAATTTCGGGACCAACTCTAACGCAATTAGCACTCACTGAACAAAAGCCTGTTCACTTCTTGAAGTATTTGTTATCTTCTTAGATATCCAAAGAACGACAAACTGCAATAATGCATTAAAGAAGAACATGTAAGGAACCTCATAGTTTCAGTTTTGTAATGCCCACCTGAATAAAACGTTCCGAATCTTGAAACGAAAATGGACGTCAGAACTAGGAACACAGAATTGCTAAGAGTTCGTTCGTATTTTTTTGTGGGCTATTTTGTGAAAAATAAAATGGTCTGAACGCAAGATAATCCTGTTGGTTTTAACAGTTTGGATTTCTCTTCGGTTTTGTCAGCTTTGCTTGTTGTTTCGTCGTGTTTATCGTTTTCACACTCAATCAAATTATTTTATTCAGGAGCTCATTATATCAAATTTGCTAATAAACCTCAGTGTCATCATAAGCAACCGTTTATTTGACATACTAGATTGTTGGATTGTCGAATTTTGTTTGACTGTTGTATATCGTGAATCATTCGCTGATCTGGAATCAAGAATTTCCCCAATCCAAGACTTAAATCAGAGTGAACTTTTCAAAGACTAAGCAGCCACTCTTACATTAGTCAACGATGGTGTCACATACTGTTATGTCTGAACCTCATTGAACACGTGCGGGCCTAACTGATAGAGACAACGCTAGACGAGTGTTGCGAATAGAAACTCATTTCAGTCGTCCACTAGACTCCGAAATACAGTGACCAACGAAATCTTGGGCAAGAGAGGCTTTGGACAGGAAAAAATTGTTTAGTCACCAGAACATTAAAGAATTTACGTGTTGTCTTTGTTTCCATTCACCGAAAAAATAGTGGCCATGCGAGAGTACGAAGATACATTTAATCTCCATGTCGATCTGTATTCCAATAACGGTTGGAAATAATGAAAATCTAGCAGTATGACCTCGTTTCTGGTGGCCAAAAGTTTGTTAACAACAGCATAGGCAATACAAATTTCCCATCATTTTCGTTCACTGCTATCAGATTTCGAATTGTACTGTCGAGAAATGTGTGTTCAAGCAAACAGTGCAGATAGGTTGTTCCACGTTTTCCTTTACCTGGTTTACAGTGTCTCTGTGCAGTACAAGCTGACATATGGCGGGGTATATCGACCACTTGCGTAATGGGAACTAACTGGTTGATTGTGTAACAATTAATTATACTCATAGCGTAGGGCGTGCCCAATTATCCTCCTGTGATCGAGTATAATGCGGTACGGCTTAATAATTCAGCCGGTAGAGGGCTCGCCAGGTTTGAGCATCATGTGTTTGCACTGTTCTGATCCAGTCGCAACCCAGAATTTTCTTGATCGAATTCTTTCCAAATCAACTATCCTACCAAACTACTTGCTAGTAATATGTGGGGTATTTAAATATTTTTCTTGTAACTGTTTGAAAGGGTCAAAAATACGTTTACGTGTTTACTGATGTTAAACTTCTGATATTTACAAGTTGACCATCTAATATTGAGACGAAAGGTAGTCATCTTTCCACAAAGCTGCGAGCTTCCACCTTGGCTGTACTACTCACACGTCAGTTTTACGTATCTTCAGTGATTAACATTATTTTATAACATTTTATCAAAATCTCGGTTGTCGCCGTAAGTTTTCCAACAAATTTTTCTAAAATACACCTTATATCCTGCACTTACGGTAACTTTATGGTAACTTTCATCAAATCTATTTATCGTGTAGTTTGAATCCAGCCAAAGTGTAAATAGTTCTTAATTAGATCTCTTCTAACTCATGGAATATGCTCCAGTACGCTCCAGTAATGTAAGTTCAGTGGTCGTCGGTGGGGTTAATGTATTGTGGCGTGAACTGGGTAGTCAGTCACCGAAGCACCTGGCGAGTATCGTACAAGAAAGCGCATAAGAAGGGTACCTCCGTTAAAATGTGAATTTTTCGAGCTTGCAAGCTGACTTGGTAATCGTAACTGCTAGAATAAATGCCTCGTCAGGACATGCTGTGTCTGTCTCTAACCTAACCGAACTTCAGACTTTCCGAATTTAGGCCTTTTCAATGTACACTGTCGAGTTATTTATTGGTTATTATCGGTTATCTATCGGTTGAAGCCATAACTCAAGATTCAACAAAATAAACTATACATATCACAGAGAATAGGTTTCAATCGCTTTTCATTATTGGTCAAGAAATCTTGTTTGACCAGATGTTACTTTAATCTCAAAATGAAGCATCGACAACGGGATTTTAATGATTACCCATTCGAATATCATAAATAGTGTTCTGCTTCTCAATGTAGAAACAGGTTTACTTTCACTGTGTGAGCTCAGAGTGAAATTTTACCGAAATTTTTGCGGATTTTGTGATTATCAGTGCTGGAAGTAAATAGCCATGTAGCAGAATTTGACAAGAATTTTGGGCACTTACGAGATGTTTGCAAACGAAGATCCATCTAAATTCTTTTTTCCTTCAATTTTATTCATTTCAAAGCATATAAAAGTTCATTATTAAGTGTACACTCAGCCTGAGTTGTTGCAAGTCAGCGAAGAGATATTCAGTTGCCCGAAAAAAAAGAGAAATTCACTAAAGCGAAGGGTACGTTTTTCGTTTCCAAGTTTTGATTTAAGCTGCTGACGTTTTGCTCATAAATAACCCGATTCAACTCGACTGAATTTCTAACAGGCAATACAAGATTTGGATTGATATGACGTGAACATCACTTACGGCTGATTCTTGTTTTCGGATTTTTGAAATTTTTAACCGGCCTTTTTAGAAAAGAATTGACGAACCTGGGTTTCTTTTTTTAAACCACTCAATTGTGAAAATCTTTACCACACCCAACATTTGAACTCCTGTTTAGTGTATCATGAAGCGATCTTCTTGACCACTCCGCCAATGACCTTATTTTGGATACGAAATATGTGTCATGTGGAAAATGTTGGCCAACTTCAATTTCACCCACCACTGATGAGTTTAACCAAGATAGAAACCCGACTCTAGCGCTGCCTTCTGAAAGGACCTAGCCAAACTGTCTATGTGATTGTGAACGTTGCAGTCGGTTGAGAGTGACATACGGCGCCCACCAACTAATATTCCCCTACTCCGCACCTTGTGTTTGGACAGTGAATTTGACGGTTGTTTAGATTTCAATTTGAGGAGTATTTCGAACCGTGGGCTCATTAATTTAGGCTAACAGAGCAGTTGTTATAGTCCATCTTAAAGCAAAAACAAACCTGGAAATCAGCTGGAAGCAAAGGTGGTCGGGTACTCAGGTATGATAATTCAGTTGTGTTCAGTATTAGGTCATTGACGCTGTGGGTGAAAATTTCATTCATAGTAAAGACATGCACTACGGACTGATGCCAAAAGGAGCAGAACTGCGGCTTAATGTTCCACTTCGAAAGAGGGTGGCTGAGACATTCAAGTTACAGCATAAGATATTACTGATATTATGCAATGGTCACTTTATCTACATTCATCTGAACTCATTCTTAGATTCATTAGAAAAAGAGACATTCGCTCTGGTTATTCATCATTTGATCTTGTGACTGTCTTATTTCTGTTCAATTCAAACCAGAAAACTTAAAAAAAAGAACCTGCTGAATTAAGTCCATTGACCGTAAAGTCCAAATCTTGTCTTATTACTCAAATCGCCGAGTAGAATAACAGAAACTAATAGTGTGCTGAGTCCGAATGGATTTGCCGTGTTTTTGGTTGAATGGAGAAACGAACCATTTCCCCCACCTTCGCATACAATGATAGTCTCAGTTTTCTGGTACAATATTTAAAGTGATTATGGTTTCGCCTAAAACAACTCATTACAGGTTGACAGAAATTCTTCGTAATTGAGCCAGAAGTGTCGTTCGTTCTGTGAACAAAACCTACTCCATACACACATTCCGCTGGATACCTTTGAAACAGCTGGACTTTAAGATTAGTCCCACCTGCTGTAGGTGTTCACAGATTAACGTGTCACGAGCGGTCTTGGTCCCGGTGAAACGTAACCGAAATTGGGTGGTTTTCTGTCGCAAACATGAGTTTTATGCTTTGATGATTATGAAAGTGGGGAATTGTGGACAATACTTAATTATCTCTAAATTAACACAACGGATATAGAACCGATCATTGATTTCATCCGAGTATCTACACTATTCAGGTCTGGCGAAGGTTTACTGGCTCACACGGAAAGTTTAGTTGGTCCATTCAGCACAAAACAAGCACACAAATCAAGTGTCACTGTTGTAGAAGCTTATCTTTCACGTAAAACTGGGGCGTTTCGACAACGGAGTTATCGGCTTGGGTTTAAAAAACAAACATGGCATATCCCGTAGAACAGGTCAGGCAACATGTGAACTGGCATTTTGTTCTATTGGCGTGCTAACTGAAGTTGAATTTTCACTGCAGATGAACACAAACACTGTTTACGAGAGTTAATGAAGGGGTTGAAGCTCAGTGATATTTTCCATGAGAGTAGACCAGAGGAAAATTTGTACCGAATACGAAAAGTAAACTCCGGTAAGAATAATTTGCAGGAAACACTGCTGAATCTACAAAGATGTCCGGAAGTGATTGCACTGCTCGCTGGACTTTCATACATTCACCTACAGTCGTCGCTGCTGGTGGACCGGTTGACTTAGTTTAACAGACTCGCTTTGATAGACATCATTATTTGTGATCCGGATAATATTCAGACATCTATCTCTACGTGCCTGGTCACTTACAGTGCAACTCGAAGGAAGTAGTTAGCTCTTTGTCAGTCCGGCACTGACAGCCTTCAAGCGAATTTTAAAAATGCTGAAGGCTTCATTCAAATTACTTTCCTGTGTGGTGCAAGCCTATTTGCTTCGCCGCCTGTTCAAACTTCAACACCAAGGGTAATATAACAGCGGATTACTCCAAACTCGGCTCAGAAGAGATCACGAGATAAGGGCAGTTTCCGGGTCATACGTTCAACTGTTGGTGTTGAAGATGTTAAATACCCTAAAAACTGTCCAATTAACCGGCAGTGAGCATTTATTACTTTTGTACGTTCTAATTCCTCTTTTTCGTACCATTATTCATCATTTATATTTCTCGCGCCGATTTACATACTGGACGCTAATTCGTTGGTTTATGACCTAGGACGCTTTTAATGCGCACATTCAACGTTATTCGCAAGGTCGCTTGATGAGCTATAAATACGTAAGAGCTGCTCTTGCAATTTTTCTTCCGACTGAGACAGCAAAAAGCTCTCTTTCTGGAGACCAGAGTTATTTCTTCGTAGTCTGCTTGGGTATTGGCTCTTCGGGGTTACAACAGCGCGTACAGTATTATCAGGTCGTAGGGATCCTTCCAGCTCAATTGTGTTCGCTCGGTCGTTCTGCACTGAAATAAACGCAGTACGGCTTGTAATGACAGCCACTGATAATCTTCAATTTCTTCTCTGATAAGGTATCCTCAGAACTTCTTGTTTTCTTCTATCATGAATATCAGCTTTTCATTACAGTCAGTAACAGGTTTTCTCATTACTCGTGCGGGAAGACCTTAACTTGATTATGATTCCTAGAACGACTCGTATCTCAGCGTGTTTCTATGTCACTCATATGATTTTTGCGATTATAATGTCGGCGATCAGCACAGCTTAGTATAAAACCTTCACTCGGGCAACTGTCTTTGGAACATTTCGATTTGTCAACTGGTATTTTCCACTAAGGTAAGCTAGTAATTCGAGCAATGCTAGGTGGATGGTTATTGGAGTAGTACAAGTTTGAGTTCAAGAGAAAGCCAGAACACAAAAATGATAAGAGAGGGAAATGTGTTTTTGTTGCTCTAGGGCCATCAATTCAACGGATTGATATGTGCTATTTGATGAAAACTTTAGATTTCAGTGTCTGGCGATGTTAAAATACATAGGTGTTCTTAGCACTGGTCGTATTTGTGAATGCGTTCACTACGTGTAGCTTGCATGTAATTCATGGCATTTAACAGTATCTTATCCGGCTGTTGCTGTTGGACACAATCGTTTCTTTCCACAATGCCTCATTAAGTTTTCTACATAAGTTGTGGATTTTCTTGTTGAAACTATATGACGGTTATCATTGTGGTTTGTGACAATGAACTAGGAGAATAGAAAATGCTATGGTAGGTAGAGTTATTAGTGACTGCAGGAATCTGTGTAAGTCTGTCCATTGGCATTTCCAATTGTTTGTACATGCTCTACAGAACTGGATGAACTGCATTCTGTTCGTCTGGAATCAACCAAATTCGTAACAACATGATTACCTGAGTGATTTTCATGTTTATTCCTGCCGCAAATTTGAGTAATACATTTTCAAAAACGCTGTCTGAGCCCACTGATAAATTTAGCATAAGCTCTGTGGTGAGTTGCACTCAACTACATTCGAATACAAAGTATTTAAATACCAGGCTTCGAATATCCAGAGATCTGGCGTGGTACGATTTAAACCCGGCTGTACTGAATATCGCGAATAAAATGAGTTTATAAATTCATGCTTTTGTAACAAGTAGTTGCTCTCAGTCCATTAACTCCGGTTACTATGCCGCTGAGATTGGTAAAGTTTTGAACCAAATTCCATTTGCTAGTCAAAATTCGGCGAGGTTTGAACATGTCCTGTTGAGGACCGGAGAGCACAGAAGGGAAAGACACTAACGTCGGGTTTATTGATTGTTAAGGCTCATCCGGAATACACGTACTTGCCCCGATAAGACATTGAGTGAGCACTGTGTTCTCGTAAAACGATTGTGCTGACTACTGCGTCACAATGTGACATCAGTGAAGCAGGGTTCAACATAGTAGACTCGGAGGAACTTGGTCAGAGTTCATCTCTCGATGGGGGCAACGATGTACATAAATGGCTAGTTTTAACAGAAGCGATTTTTGAGTTTTTGCTTATTTCTGAGTGTTAGTCTAGACTGCCTTAGCATCTGAATGTGATCAAGCGTACAGTCGTTGAATTTTAAAGTCATAGGCTTTCGTAAAATATAGTATATTATACTTTTAGGGGGCTGCAAATTTCACAGTTGGTCACTGAAAGCATCACTGTTGCATAAGAAGAAATGATTGGTTCATGTGTTTTGACTACATCTGACGTTTGATGTTTCTGGAACCACTTTTCGAGCGATATATCCGGGGGATAAACAATGTGTAACCAACCAAAACAGAAATTTACACTAAACTTATGTAAACCAATGGGTCTACAGGGATGTACCAAGCTCACAAACCTTCGGTTAGTCGTATGGAATTTAACGTGCCTCTGGATGACAGAACCTTTGAGCGGTTGCAAAATGTAGACAGTTTAATACAAGTAACTTGTTAGTGGAAGGCGGCGCAAACATAAAACCTACTTTACGGGGTAAGGTGTTAGTAGTCTGTTTACTGGTCGAAATTCACCGAAAACACTGGATAAGTTCTCAGACATCAGATGCACCTACCCAGTCAAATTCGACCGTATATCCCACTGTGGGAAAATCGGATGCCGAAAATTGTAGTTCTTATCTCCTTTTCGGATTATTTGCGTCGTTCACCTTATACTGGGTGAAATCGGTGGGCGTGTGCGGAGGTGCGCAGAAACTCACCCTGCCTCAAGCCCCTGGATGGTATTGTAATTTTCTAAGGTAAGGTGGTGTGAGCAGTTTGTGCTCTACGACTGAGAAATTTACATTAAATCTACTCACAATATCTGCACTGATCTACGGACTTCGTTGAATTTGTAATAAATGGTACAACTAATTCGCAAGTGTATTACTAATTACAAAGTGAAACAGTTTAACTAATCAGTAAAACGAATAGATTATTAATGCAGACCGTGCATGGACAAGTCTTCTAGTTTGGAAGTGACTGGTATAGCTAGGTAGACATAACATTCAGAAGTCGTTTCACTAGATGAAAACAATTTCAAGCACTTTCAGGGATTGTCCTTTCGAGAAATGACTTAATGGGTTCAATTTTACCGTTTGAAATTTCTGAACAGAAGACACGAATGGTAATGCGAATTCATTTCTCAAACTCCCAAAAACTGTGATTGTATGACGAAAATGGAGAATATCTTAAACGCAACTAAAAATGTTCAACTTTTTCTGGGTCAGGAACGCAACCTATCGTAAGTCAACCGCTTTGAAAGCACATGGCTCTCTTTCAATAGCTAAATGATGACGCTACGCAACACTTTGAAAACTGTATGGCTTAGGCATTTACCAACTACTCACGTCACCATACAATACTAACTATGTCACTTATAAGCGTCAGCTTCCCTGCAATTTGAATTATGTTCACTGGCTGTTTCATAACAGCGAGTGTTCCGATGTGTCCGCTAGCCACCGCGGAATTTGTCCCGTGATCTTGAGCTTGAACAACCGGTTCTGTTGACGTGGTTGATTATTTATTTGTCATGAGGCTACCAGATACCAGATTGGCGAGTAATGCAAAGAGGTACTCATTGGTCCTGTAGTGACAACCTGGCATACAAATGAGATTCAGCCTACTTTCATAACTTTATAAAATTAGTTATTCGCTTATTTGTGGATATATTGCACAAACTTTTAAGCGTGTAATCTACAAATTACTTTTTTGGATACGAAGTCATTTATTATTTTGAAAGAATTGATCCGCTCCTTTTTCTAAAGAATGCTTCGAGAGAAATGTTACCACAAATAGCTTCAAGTAATAAAACCCACCGCTCAACTAGTTTGCTTTCACAGCTGTGACGCTGAGTAAGAATGTTTAATAATTTTGCAAACAGAACAGATATTTTTGGTGTATGATAACTAGCATATCAGGTTGACCTGGACGAATACAGACAACGAAACCATGTGTGACAGACAAACTACTAAATGGAATTTTGTCACGCTCAAGTCACCTGGTCTCTTGGTTTCGAATAAGGCTACTCTGTTAGTCCGGAATAATTGTTAGTAGTTCTCACAACCAAAGGGGTCCGTAAAGCGGAGATTAATTACTGAGAGAACTGAAACAAGTTAGTTGTGTTTTTATTCAACAACACAAAGCTAACTCACGCAGAATTTAACGGTTCCGTTGTAAAAAGACTTCTTAATAAAAATGTCTTGCGTGTGAAACGCAGTAACTGGTACACTTGCTTTTGCAAACGTTCGTTTTCCATATCCCATTCGGAAGTCACCCCAACCTAACTAGACTTAAGTGGTGTACTTGGACCGCCGGCCTACATCAAGTTGGTACCATCCATTTACTAATCATCTGCTGTCCTGTAGTAATGATTTTTTACTCCAAAAGATGCGAATTCACCCTCACGTATAGAACTGGATTTTCTGGATGTGTCCTCTTGCCACGTACAACCAAAACGGGTCAGCTAGCTAATGAACACATGGTTCATCAGCCTCATTAGGCTACAATTCTGGTTACCTGTCGCCTACATCTAGCGGGCTGGATTGGCCCGTGCTACCTTCTCGTCATTGTCTTGTTTAACTTACTATTTAAATTTCTTCAAGCCACAATTTTTAGCCACTCTTTCACACACATTGCAAAGGATATGGCTAACTGCAGTTGCAATGTTTTAATAAATCTCTTACCCCGCTACCTAGCCGCTAATTCTCACTATCACTGGCCTGGCTTGGAGTGCAAGTTAGACTAGATTTCTTAGGAGTTAACAAGTCAAACCAAATAGGACAGCAGAGCCCTCCCATCTGGGCTTTAGATTTGTTGAAATTTGGTTTATGTTGCATTCCGCAAAAGATGAACTGATTCTATAGCCAAAATACAGAAATGAGAAAAACCTCACCATCTAAAATGTACTAGCTTACATCTCAGGAAATTTCATAAACACCGACATTGCTTAGTGGTTAGTTAATGTGTTCTACAGCGTAGCACCCACAGGTAAAATGATCGGTTGGATGTCTGTTACAACCCGCCGCAGAGGTTAAACTCTCAAAAATCTCTTAATTATGTCAGCATGTGCCTTCACTGAATGCATTGACAACACCGTGAAGGAGATAAACAGTCATCTCGTCTGACTTGTTGGCGCCCGGTTTACTTTGGGCGCCCGTCCAGATTCGTGCCACACCACTAGAAGTGCATCAGGCGGCTACCATAACTCTGTTATGAGCACAGGCCACTTCATCTGGTGATAATTTACGACATTAAGATTACTACTCAGTGTATCTTCCATGGACGAGGCTGGTCACTGGATATACCGCGTACCTATCAATGACTTGGTTCCATTCCTCATGACGACCAGATTCAGACCATGATTTAATACATTCCTATTTTGTTCTTGACACAACTGGAAGACAAGTCCACTGACTTAAACTGTTGATTACTCCCGCGCTTAGACTCTTCTACCAAACTGGCCTAGAATGCCAGCTTACCAGTTTTAAAATTGTAGACACTGATGGTTACTGGACGCAATGTTCAGGAGAACTTGGTGGTATTAGGATATTGGGTGAATTAACTGGCTAACTGGAAAACAACTGTTGTCTTAAAACTATTTAGAATCGTCAAATTCCGAGTGAAGTAATTGTTGTGGAGGATTATACATAAACTAAAGAGGGGTAGTTAATAAAACCTCGAACATAGTTTGGGCACCAGTAAAAACCCTCAGGTAGCTGATAGAATCAGTTAAATGAAAACAGTTGTTGTTTCGGGACAACAGTTGTGGGCTCTTCGAAGTGGTTGGGACAGTCTTTTCGTCAGTTCAACCACCAACAGGACACATGTAACTACAATAAACGCAGAAAGTTTGTCAGCCAGGTGATCAGTTCAGCCGATCTGTTGCATACACCTTGTCAGGTGTCTTGGTTTTTACATTCACATCAAGTTCGGTAAATTTGAAACCACTTACGAAAACAGCGGTCTGCAGTAGAACTTGGGTCGGAAACGCAATACGTTTGTTGGCCCGGACGATCTTCTGCCGATATCTTTTGTTGGATGGTTGTCTCAAATAGTATGGACCATTCTGAACGGTTATGTAGTCTGTTAACAACTGCTAGTGATTTCTCTTTAGAACAAGAGACCTAGAGACTGTTGAAGAAGCCATAGTGAAAGTAACTCGAACTTAATAAGTTGTGGGATTTGGGCAATGTTTAAACCTTGTTGAATAAATAAGATTTTTTCTGGGACAAGGAGCTAACTATAAGAGTTGACGTCCTCCAGAAATCTGTAGTCTCACTCCGCCTACCATCCTACCTCTCGACCTTTAACGTGCTTCATTTTATTGAGCTGTTCAAAACTCTCGGCGTACAATCGAGCAGATCTACACTTGACGGTCAAATATCATCCATCAACTCAGATTGTGATACATAGCAAATTGTGTGACAAGTTCAGATCAAAATGCATCATGCATCAAACTTGATTGCTTCAGCCTGTTTTTCAAGTTTATACCGGAACACACTCGTATAAATATAAAACCGAATGAAATTGACGAACGTTTGCTTCTGAGAGATTAACGGTTAGATTATTATACTTCGAAAGGTTAGATAACATGTGGAGTGGGATATGGGAAGTATAAAACTCCAGTTAAGCAGTGAGAAAATAAATAAATCCTTTAGGCAGGTGAATAGGTTAGTCAGTCTTCTAATAGACATATATTCTTTCTTTCATACTAGAATATAGCATAAACACTTTCCAACCACGATCTGAATTTCACTGCCTGGAAGGTCCATTGCAGTGCATCGTAGAGGTCAGAATTAACAACATTCATTGCGAACTCGCTTCCAGAGGGCAGATCAATAAATATCGTGATTTCATCCCTTCGACAATCAGAGGATTCGGTTACCATTTTATCATGTTCATAGCAATCAAACTTGCTTTCGGGCTATTTTGCAGCAGTGCGTTAGAAGTGTGGGTTAACTGCTGTTTGTAGGGATCTTTAAAGTTTTCCTTCACCATCCTCATGTGACAGTGGGTGAGTTTCCTTAGAGGCACAGTACCACTGGTTCCGCTTTCATATCGGTTTCGCCTAGGTGGACTGCTACACCTAGTCGTTTCATTCTGTGAGTAAGCTGATGTGAAGGAAGTGAAAAAGGGCTACGCACCTCTAGTTTTGACGTTAGCTGAAAACGAAGTTAAGCACTTGCAAGTGTAATGAGACTTAACTGAAGCTGAGGGACGCGACAGAAAAAAATCAACTAATTCAAAAGCTGACTCGCGATACAAATGATAGCTGACCACGGAATTTCAAGTGCCGCGATCGGTTTGCCTAAGTAGGGGGAATAATATTCAAGAAGAGAAGATAGTTATCTCAAAAGATTTACAGAACGAGTTATTTGAACAAGTCCATCTGGTACAATGTAGGGTGAACAGGTATGTTCGGACAGCGAAAGAACTATTTTTGGCCAGACCTGTTCAATGGGATAGAGGAAGTGCGGAATATGCAAAAGCTACACTTCGAGTCGAGTGAAAGAAACGATGCTACTGAGAGAAGTTCCGTAAAGACCCTCGCAACTAGTTGCAGCTGATATATTCACACTGGCAAAAACACTACCTGGTCACGGTGGATCATTTCTCAGAGTATTTTGGAATTGATTGACTAAGCACTGTCATCAGAGTTGCAGTCGTCTACAAGCTGCATGTTCACTTTGATCGCTATGGCACACCAGAGGTGTTTTTCTCTGATAATGTTTCTCAACTAGTGTACGCAGAATTCAGGACGCTTGCAAATAAATAGTAGTCTCAATATCGAAGAAGCAGCTCGTATCACAGTCAGTCGAACAAAAAGGCCGACGTTGAAGTTAAGGTTGTCAAAAGACCGTCACTGATTGCCTGAGAACCAAGGGGCGACTCGTATGTTACGGTTCTAGAAAGGGAAAGCATGCCGAATGAGATCATTGGATACAGTGTGACACAGTATGTGTTTGGGATTAGGATGCGGACAAAGTTGCCGGTGGCATCTGAACTGTTACGGTATGACATATTAGGCAAGTCGAATTTTCAGGAGAGCTCACAACAACGCAGGATGCAACAAAAAATGTAATACGATCACGGAGCTCAGTGAATTAAAAGCTTTAAACCAGGAGGTAAGATGTGGGTCCAGTGTTTCCTTGAGAAGCCGAGACAGTGGACACGTGGTGCGGTGGTTAGTGATCGTGGGCATAGGTCATACGATGTTGATGTGGACGGCTTGGTGAAAAGGAGAAATCTTGTGTATTTAAGATAGCGAACTGCGCCGAGAGAAAAGACTCGTGATACAAACTATGAGGAATCATTAAGATTTAGGAATGGGCAAACTTATCAGGAAGAAAAGAGTGTAATCATTTTGAAATGGAGCGAGTTACTTACTGAAGAATGTTCAGCCAAGTAGTATTCGCGCACAAGCTGCTTCAGACGAAATTATGGCCAGACTGGCGCCAACCAATTATAGACGACGATTACTTGCTGTTGAATGCGTAACTATTCCAAACAGCCGAGATGTCAGATGCAAGATCGTGGAACAACACAGCAACGAATTTGGCAGTCAAAACATGAGGACGCCTGTCACTTAATAGCAGTGGTAAACTCTGGTGTTCTTGTATAAAAGACACTGTTATTCCAATAATTTAGGACTTCTTTGTGGCAATGATATTTTTCCTATGTTTTTTTCGATTTCTTAGCTGAGTACGCGATTGTCAACATCCACACAACATTATGCGTTCTGTCTAAGTTTGATGAAGGGATATACAAGCATCACTTAGAAAGGAGTGGGGTCAGAAGAACAGTCGTTGGCACCACTGAGAAAGCTATGGCAGAAATCGGTTACAATATAAAGCATAGTTAAAATCTCCGAGGCACACGGACTGCAAAGTGAGCTTCTTACTTTGAAGAATTCTGAATGCTTTCGTCTCTGCTATCTGACAATTTCCAAACAATTGTTTGTACCATCAGGACTGATGACTATTGATCAGGTTTTATCGTGTAATTATTACTGTTGGCTGAGTTAGGTTTCCACCAGTGTACAAATGAAAGAACGATGCGAGAATATGCAAAATTTTCCGAATAAATGAATTCCCACTGTCGCTTATATAATGATTGTATTTTTGCACATTGTGAGTGCCTGGACGTTACTTACGTGAAATAAAGCAGATCAATCAGAAATTCTGTTCTACCTCTTCCACGTTTTTGATTCCGGACCCAGTCTTCCTTTTTCAACAGATTTATGTCATCCGAAAATAGATATAAACCACTGATCTATCGTTGTTGAGGGCAAAGATGATGACGGGGATGACATTCTAGTGAATGTGTGATTCTATCCATTAGCAATTTATGACTAACTCATTTTTCACTCTATTTGGATGACAGTTTAGCTATCATAACACGATATGTTGTATTCCCAGTAATGCTCGAATGTTAATATGTGAACTGGGTGAACAGAATTAACTGCTCACATTGTGGCTCTATTTTCTTGCTTATTTCTCCAAACATCAAAAACATCTCCCGGACACTAGGTTTGTGCAGTTTCAGCATACCCCCAGTCGGAAAGATAGTGTGCTCAGTTTCAGTGAAACACACACGTGCATTAATCAAGACATATGCGTACTGGCTCCCTAGTCGTTGGTCACCTCACAATGTCAAAATGTACTTCTGTCTATTGACTCAAACTTGGTTATTGATGTGTAGCTAGATTGACGTCTTTCCTCACGATATTCTTGTTGATCACTTTATCTAGATCTCTACTAGCCTCGAACTCCCCGTAAATTTCAGTTGTCCTCAGAGTACTGATTTGAAGAAAGCCACGAGTAGTTTTGGCTATTTGAATCGCTGAGTTCAAACTTAGACACCTTCGAACACAGAATATTGGTTCACGTGCTCAACAGGGTTGTACAGGTAGAACAAGGTTTCTTGTTTCGGCCAGTGGAAGCTGTCCAGAAGGTAAACTGTTTCCATACGACCGATCGCGAGCACACGACAGTTAGACGGTTTCGTACTTATGTGTGTTGAAACAAAATTTATGCGTCCGGAATTCGTTCGCGATTCTTTCTCATACACACATCGAATAACCAGCGACGCTCCATTAATTCACTCACAGGTATGCTTATACAAAGACACAGTTTGCTCAATGAGCGCGTTCGCGCATGAAAGCATCAACACAATACCACTGTTCCGCCAGTAACCAATCAGCGTGTAGAAGTTTGGCGTCAGAGCGGAACGAACTCACTCGGAGTCAAATGCGCTTGGGAGCCGTTCAAAGCCTCCAGTTTTTGCGGCACCGAAACGCTTTGTTTACCTCTATCGATGGGAACGCAGTGGGCTCCAATACAGGTAAGTCGGGACGCTAAGTACCTATGTTATGAATGGGTAGCTGTTAGAAACGCAAAAACTTTATTATAGATTTGTATGACTTCCTTGTCCACTTATTACAAAGATTGTCTTCGCTTGGGTCTGACTTCAAAAGTGACTGAAGTGAAAATAGAACTAAAAAAGTGAAACACCACTCATATTCAATTGTAGCTACTACCATGAGATAATCTGTGCACTGTTTCCTATCTTCTGAAGGTACTGGTTGAAAAGATTTTATCCAAATTGCAACTGTCGTCAAACATGTGTAGCGTTCAATGTATACCAGTAAACTCGCTGTAGCCAAACCTTTTGCGAAGCATGTTTAACAAGTTGTGATATTAATCTGGCTAGTCAATCGTGATCGCAGGGTCAATACATTATGGTCAGTTCCTCCTCTCAAAGTTCTACGGAAGATTAAACGTTGCATATGTGAAGGTGTGGGTGAGTATACGCATAGCATTCATCGGCCACACCTAGTGGACGTTTGATTCTTCGGTATTCAGTTCGGTTTTACCGCGAAAAAGTGTGAAGTCATATCTAGAATTTACCTTACTAATGAACCGTAACGAATAAGGGGCCTATATCCCTTGACTCCTTCGTAAAAGGGTGTCCGACAATTCTAATTAAGAGAACAAGTGTTAGTGAGGTATGAGCAGTGTTCAATTTACGCGGGTCAAGTTTCTGGCAACTAAGAATCAACATTTCACCTCACCGGTGTGAACATGGCGGAATTACTTTAAGAGGGATCAATACTGGCTAGGGTTCAACGCAGTTTAGAAGTTTTCAATGCCGTGACTACTTTTGACACAGATTGTTTAGGTTATGCAGAAAGAAATCTTGAGATCTGTTACTAGATTTAATGTCCTTTTACGTTATGTTCAACCTTCTTGATAATTGTAATCAGGCTGGTTTTTTGAGACTGACAGAAGATTCATCAGTGCTTCCAAAATTCAGGTGACTTTCACAGAAATTGGACCATAAACATGTGCAAGGAAGTAAGCAAAATGTTTTGTATCAAAAAGCTCTAGACAAAGCTAATCCCAAAAGTTGGACTATTACTCAACCCCGTCTTTTTTGAAGTCGAACAATACTTCTATCATTTCGTAATAAAGGGGACTGATTTGTAATAGATTTCTTACCTGCTTAATTATACACATTTATAACCAGATAAACTGAGACGTCTTTTAAAACTATTCCAGTTGAATGACATTCGTTGCTTTCGGCTAGTAAGGAGGGAAATTTGAGGGACAGTCGCGGACAGTAATGCGTCAGTGTCATCTCTTGGAACCAACGGAATCTTTTATCTTAGTTACAGGCTGGATCATGTTTGAAGCTGTGAATCTGTACAGTACAGTTGGCGCAACTGAGGTCAAGCATGAAAGATCGTTTCTCGATGAATCTAAGTAAGTAAGTAAGTAAGTAAGTAAGAGGTGAACCTTGTGAAAACTTTCGAATATTGCGTTACTGTAGTTGAAGTCGTACAGCAAATTAGTATAACAGTCACTTAATGAGACCGATAACTGGATAATAGCTGTCTGGTTATTTACTCATGAAGTGTGAACATTTTTCCACAAACTTCTAGAGGGGACTTGCTTCGGATGACAAATCTAGTAAATCGAATTCCAGCTCGTTTTAGCGGGCAGTTTAAAACTATTTGCCTTTTGCGTACCTGTGTGTGCTTCGAAATACAGTGTAGTATATATGTTTTCATACTACAACAGAATACTGGATAACTGGAATTTTACAGCTCAGAGGAAAAAGATGATGTAAACGTTGAAATCAATGAGTTGGTAGTTAAGTGGTAAGAAGTAAGGAAAAGAAGAGCTCTCATGAAAGTGCATGTTTTAGGAATAACATGAACCACAGGATTATGAAATCTGTGACGTACACATGAATGAAACGTACCTAACTCGTCAGCAATGAAGTTGGAGGCTGTACATCACGCCACAGCTGTTCACTTGGTCATTCTGTTTAGTGGTTCGGACCGGCATCAGTAATGTGGAACTCTACTAATAATGCAGAATTGTGTTCTGGTACGGGTGAAACTGAACCACCGTTGTGGAACATTTCACATCTGAACACTCATGGTGGTGGCATGGGTTAACAGTTATCTCAACCTGTAATTACAATGCACGGCCAAAGTGGAATTTGTGTGTCATAAATTATAGACATTCAGGTCAACAGGAATAAGTGAACCAGTTATTCAGGGGAACCTATGCAAAAAGTTAATCTGTTCACGAGGTGTTTTAGGGCTAGCAGTCCGATGGGATGGTTGTGCGTATGTTGAAGCGTCGACCCTTACGTATGGGGTGAATAATGCAAGGATTTTTCATCCTGAGTTGATTAAGAATCTAAACCCAATCGGCCCACTTGAAAACGGATTTTTATCGTGAAAAATTTACATGCATAACTTACACTGATACACATACAAGAATAAACGTTGATACGAGCGCTTAAAATGTGAGCGAGATTGTGCGACAGTGATTTCTCACAGACGACAACCCTCATGTTTGGCAAACAGAAGTAAGACAGAAATCTGTGATTCGCCTGATTTTAGATTGTGTGAGCCCTTCAGTCCTGCTGATATGTGTGCTTTGACACACTGCAATCTTCGTTTACAATATGTCATCAGGGTATCAGATGTGCAGTAGGTCAAATGAATGAGTGTATTAAATCAAGTAACATTTGTTCGAATTCAAATTCACGGTTAGGTTGAGAGATCATTATGAATTTTGAACTCCTTATGTTTAGTATTGGGCTAATCCCATTGCTACCTGTTTGTTTTGTCAGCACAACTCACCATAGTGATTACGATGAACACGTGAGACAGACATTGTGATCGCTGTTTAGATTTCCAACCTGATTGCTCCCAGTCATGATACATGTTCATGTGGTCCTCACTAAATCTGAAATGCTAATCTTCGGTTCTCCCACTGTTATCTTTCTTCCTAATGTTACCGTTAAACACAGAGCCAGATGTAAGCAATAGCTGTTTTCATAAACACGTAAAGTTTGCGTGAATTCCGTTAATCCAGCTGAAAAAGACACTTATCCCGCAGTTACTTCATACTCACATATATGTCCGTGTTTTCGTATGCAAAGTAACGAGTGAAATTATCTTATGCGAAGTAATCTACAGTTGGGAATGACCCCGAGATGGTTAGTCATACGGTCTAGAGCAAACTTCTTTGATGAACTTTACTCCTTTACTGTAAAGCGAAATTAGGACTCTTCCGATTAGAAATGAAACAAGTAAGATCTGAGAGTTTAACATATTGGCACAATGTTTAGTGATCTGGCCTAATTCATCAGTAATTGCGATGAAAATTTCATCTGTGATAATCCGATCTTGTCTCATGCGTGATCACTAACAATTTGGTCAATAGACAGTTGTTTAGTGAGAACATGGCCTGGTTTTGAAACTCGGTCGTGCCCTAGTGACAAGTTCTACTGGCGATGATATCCGATTCTGCTTTTGATGATCACAAACGGATAATTTGACTCGTGTCTAGCGCCTTTGAGCAAAATGGGTCTGAAGAAAATTTTCGTTCGAATAAAGAGGATAAGACTGGGCATGAGTGACATTACCTTTTGGTAAACGTCACTTTCTGTGCAGTTTTCTTACTTTGCGATTTTAGCTTAACTGTTTCAGCATAACATGACGACCGAGACACATTAGATTTAGGGTTCCACTCATACCAGGGATAGCAACAATTACCACTCGTGAAATTTCGCTCAGCTGTCAAAATCCACGGTAACCAATTGCAGGATATTCAACAGGTAATTCTTTTCTTCATTTCAATGTGAAGAACTTTCTTTTGTCGCGAAGATACCCGTTATTTTGTTTCCTCTTGACACTCCGCTTACCTGGAATTTGACGCCGCCTGACTGTACCATCAGTCCATTTGCGTAGTTCTACTTTAAGATGAAACGTCAGAAACTGTGGTAAAGAACCAAATGAACACCGCTGACCTATCTGTTTGTCTGTTATTTAAATTAACTCATTAGAATGCAATCTGCTAATCACGGGCACATTACGAATGGGCTGATTTTCCGGCCGCACATGTTGGCAAAGGACATAGATTCAAATGCATCCATTCAGCAGTGTTGATTACTCAGCAATGACTGTTCATCAGGATGGTAGTGACAAAGCGTCAAATTCTTACTGGAGTTGACAATCAAAGTTCACTGGCGAACACTCAACCAATGCTTGATAGTTCAATGCGTTGATGCTTTGTAATATGTGCAACCAAATAGTCAGCCCATTCACGTTGATATGAGTAACGCTAATACGATGAAAATCATCTACCCCATTTTTGTGGTTGGTCCAATTTTATTGGTTTACAAGTTGTACAGGTTTTAATTATGGCATGATGGCACCGTTGGAATAACGAATCCGTTGTTGAGGTCTGACTTAGTAGCGTTCACTGAGAGAAAACCATTTCTCACAGCACGACAGTAATAAGCAAATGACGCTGGTAAAGTGCAGCGCCATTCGACGGTAAATATTTATAGTTCAACGGAACAATTATACCATTTCCTAATAACATAATTTGACCGTCCAACCCCCTCAGTCATCAGTTTTAATCATTCAGTGGTAGAGTTCAGTATGACTTTTCGATTAGACTGAATAGCGGAATCCATTAAACAAAGTGTGAAAGAACGGACAACTTAATGCAAACGCGAGCGTTTCATTTCCCGACGTAGATCATTGCCAGTATGTAAAAGGTGTAAATGCATTCACTCAGATTTAATGTTGCTTCTGATCCATGATAAGTTGATTGCACTCGGAATACGCCAGAAGTGAATGTCGAAACCAAAATTGTCAGGTCATCTTACCACATGATGCGCCGTCGTAAAAAATTGGGGATGGTATTCAAGATTGTTTGGCTGACTAGGGTCTAGATTGGAGGGAGCATTGCTTGACTGGTGGATTCATCTTCGCTGGCTGAATACCCGCTTATCTTGTGGAAATGAGACACATCGATGTTTTTGCTAATGACTGCTAATCGGTATCGATTGCTGATTAGAACTGGTTCAACTAGCCATAATGCTTCGTAAATTTTCTATTGTGTAATTAGTCTTGCAGTGGGACCTTGTGCACCAAACCAGTCATGGCGTCAGCCAAACTGTCGCTTGTTTTTTCCATTTGACCAGTTAACAGATCTTGCATCTTCTGGGATTTTTTAAAGTTTTGTCATTAATGAGTCACTTAACTTCGGTCACCTAAACACATGTTTCCATCCAACTTTCTGTCTTCCACCTCCTGTATTCCAGTCGATCACCGTAACAAATATTGTTAGTGTGTGTTGCCAGGCAAGATGAAACTATTTTGGTTAGAACGAAAGGTGCGTTTGATCAACAACCAGCACTCTGTGAAGTCACATGATTAGTCGGTATTGTAGAGCGGAGAACAGTAATAACACACCTTCCCATTAATTCTGTGAGTGGATATTCAACCAACGCCGATTTATATATGTAAGGAGCTACAAGTGAAAGCCACGTCTTCTGTACATTAGATCTCAGCAGACTAAATAATACTTTCATCCACGTTCACCTTTACACTAGAGTGCATATCCATAAAACATCAGTTATCTACATCGAAAGAATGTGTGGGCTAACAGGACTAACATTTGCAGTTCGAACTTCTGACCTTTCATCGTTACCTGATCAGTCGTGATCATGATTTGCTTATTTCTCACCTAATCGTCAGTGTAGTCATTAGCCACCTGAATGGAATTGATAGAACAGGAACGACACTAATGGCTGTTCCGGGAATTCTTAACTACTAACTCATCTGTCCAAATTACTCACTGGCTTCGTTTTACGTCGGCTCACTGAGCCCATAGAAATTCAGATACGCAAAGAACAAGCGGGATTCAGATCTGAAGGTTTTTGACGGTGTTATCTATTTTTATGTAAAGAAAGACAATTTTCACGTTGAAATTCCTTACTCATTGTTGTATACTTTTCACCGTCAACGTTTATTACCCATTCAAATCATTTTGCATCTTTCCAAAACATTTCTATACAGCTTTTTACTTCAAGTCATTATGTGAGACATCCTGGGATCTCAAATTAGAATATTGGCAGCAATAGTGAAGAAAAGCTGTTAGAATCATCCTAATCACAAATTTTGTGTGGGACATGAAAGCCAAAATGAGAAGCAGTGTTTCACAAACTTTTCCAAAGACTTTCCTTTTTAAGTGTTTCAAACAAAAAGGGGTTTTCTGTCCCCTCATTAGACACGCATCAAAAGTAAGCAAAAATCAGGAAGGTTGTAGGTGAACGCAGTTATTGGCAAACGAATATATCAACACTTCAAACAACTATCTTTGAAAAGTAATCTGATTGGAGTTTTGCTTTGGTTACATATATATACATATGGTTGTATCGACTGACACTTGAACTTCAGTCCGTGTTCTGATGATGCTACTACATCACTAATCCAATATTGCGCACAGCCTGGATTGAATAGCAAAATGGGGAACACGGCTGTCCGTTGTGTCCATGGGCCAAGGCTCTAAGTCGAGTAGCAGAATTGTACTACTCGGTTGCTGACATATTGGGGATAATGGGGCCTAGTAGCTCATTTGTGTTGTTTTGGACTGAAAAATCTTTTCAAAGGCGACAATTGCAATCAGACGTGAATGGATTTTAATCTGCGTCGATCAGCTTTCTGTCGATTTGTCATAGAATATGTAGGTCCAGATGTTACCGACATGGATGAGCTTCGTACGAACACAGCTTCTGCACACCGTGTTGAAGTTAACCTGGAGGAGTTCTTTGATTCCTAATATCAGAAGGTCGAAACACTTCCAGAGCACTCCCCGATTTCTCATTGTTGATCTCAAGGATCGACCTTTGGAAGGCTATCTCGTTCACTATGGGAAACATTGGTCTGATTGTTTACAATGAACTACTGCTTTGGTAAACATCAGCAATGAATGTTTTGATCGCCAGGCAATGAAGATCGGAAAGAAAACTCACCAGTGGGAGGAACGATCGATACACACGGCAGTTAGTTGGACCACACTCTTTAGTAGAACCCATCAGCTTCATTCTTTGAAAATGGACCTGAATGACCTAAACTGTTGTATCTAAGCTTGCACCTTGCATCAGAAATTGTTATGCTAAGTATGTGGACGAGTAAAGTGGAGCTTCATGCGTAGTTTAAAGTACCAGAGGGTGCATTCGTATACGCGTTGTCAAGTGAAGCAACTGAGGATCTACTAATTTTCATAAAAACAGTCAGCCTGTAAGGATAAGCTTTAAAGAACCATCTATTACTCATGGTAACCACAGCGGATGTTCAAGTTTCGTACATGTGTGTTATAAGGCTACATGTCGGGAGGCAAATGCTTCTTAAACAACTCATGTTCACCATGCCTGATAAATCCTGCTCCGCCACAAAAATCAGAGCATGTAGCGTGATCATTGAATCGGACAAGAAACCCGATGGAGAATATGACCAGCCGCTTTATTCATACAGGTTAAACTTGGGTAAAAACGCTTGTTATTGCTGTCCAAAGACAACAGAGGACTCTTTTGCTGGCGTGCGTTTGCAGGGATAGTTTGTTGTTAGGGTCGTGAACTGTAACGCACAAAGTTTATTCGTACACAGTCTTACCTGGCCACTTTTCAGTTTAGCTTGGTGTTAAACTGATCAACCAGAACTGACGTAACTCGTCTGTAGCTTGTCCACCTAGAACTAAATTTTCCTTTCTCATATTATGCAGAGACTTAGTGTGTACTTTACGCACTTCTCACATTACATTTTTCCATGGTTTTAACTTCATAACTTTTGTCAATGGCATTCATAGAGAACATGGAAAGGATTAGCAGAAGGTTTTCGTAACCGGTTGATCTCTGTTTTGAGTTGGTTGGGTTTCAATAACACTATAATAGTTTCTAGTACGTGATTGTTTTGCTCAGGCAATCCGAACAACTCAAATCAACCATCAGTTACACTGCTGCGAACAACGTACTTTACCTTGTGGTGGTGTGGCCTGTTGGAATAAATCTGAAAACGTACTCATTACTTTGTATAGTTAGTATGTCAGGAAGAATGTTAGAATGGCATTAGTTCTAGAGATGTCCCGTGGAAATTATGAATAGCGATCTGATTATATGGACGAAACGTTAAGTTTGAAGAGCTGACTAACATGGTGCGTCTATCAGAAGATCATTCTCATATGTAGTAAGTATTAGGACTTCAAAAGTTGCTTTGCTTGATAAAACATTTGAATAATGCGGCGTGTATCTCTTATTTCCTAGAGGTCAATATGCGCAATTCCGTCGAAGATCAGAGAAGACGGTGTGTATTGTTGAATCGAATATCATAAAAGAGTCATCGTTTATTAATCCAATGAGTGTAGCAGACAGCGGGTTACCTGAATTTAGGTAATTTACAACGGTTTGGACACTGCTGCTTGCCTCAGTTTTCAACGGCTGTGAGTCTGCATTCACCCGCATATCTGTTTGTTTCGTCTTGTTTAGGGACTTCTTCAGCAACCCGTTTAGAAAGATACGTTCTAAGAATATGGGAACTAAAGTAAATCGTTGATAAAGATAACGGGATGTCATGTGGACGAAAGAATGCCCAGCTGCTCAGCTAAAAGTTGAATCAACAAAATATTTTTAAATTTTAGTAAAGATGAACTAAGCTGTCTAGTTGGTCAAAATCAATTTCATGATAACCACGCGCACATGACGCTGGAGCAGCGTCATGTATACCGCCGGCCAACAATTGTTGTATTTCTCGACTATGAAGACACGTTCGATTCAGTGGATCGATCTACACTTTTAGAGTCGCTCAAACGCAGAGGTGTGCCGACTAAGTACGTAAACATACTGTCGGCACTTTATTCCCATACTTCAGCTCAGGTTTGGGTTTACGGTGAACTGTCCGACAGTTTCAGCACCATGAGTGGCGNCTTGAGTGGCTTTCCTCGAAACTGTTTTCCTGTTGGACTACTTTATGTTGCCAAATTTGAAAAATCGTCAAATAAGGATCACGGGTGTTTACTTGTGATCAAAAGATATCTTTCTATTGAATAAAGATAATTTGTGTTTGATGGTAGATGTATTTAGGGTTGAATTCGAACGTACTGTTCTTGAATCGATAAGGTTTTTCCTGAAACTATCGGGTTTATTTCGAGTTGGTGCAGACACAAGAATAACAACGAGTAACTGCGTAACGGTGGATTCACCGATTAACTCGTTGATCGGTGCATTTGCTTAACATCAGAGCAACAGGAAAATAAAGCCTGTTGAGACGACAAAATTGTCCTTTTGGCAACTCCTTCAGTCATTACCAATCCTATACTAGCTTACAGGCAGTGCGCTTTATTCTCAACATTCCGGTTGGTGATATGGTTCAGAAAGTTCAAGAAACTATTCATTGCCTATTGGGAACAACCTCTAGTAAGAACAGGTTTTTATTCTGAGTTCATTATTCGCGATTTACAACTGACCATTCTAATAGATGGCAGACTGCTTTTTACCAGACGACTAAATGATTTTTCTGGAACTTCCTCGGTCTAGGTGTAAAACCTGGCTACCGTTAATAAAACTCGTGTTTATCGAGCACCACATACAGTTTAAACAACCGATGCATATGATTTATAGGCTGGTGTAATCAGTTTCGATTACGACTCTCCTGAGGAAGGCTACTCGAGGTGGTTGAAACGTTATGTTATTCCCAGTCTGTTTATCAATAACATGTTAAACACGACTCTCAAACTGTTCAAATTCATTCGTACTAAATTTGGTGCGGATACCTTACAATCCATAGGCTCAGTTTAAACGGTATGTTTCTTGCTGACAATTGACTTGGACGAACGATTGTTCAGTGATCTCTGCAGCGAAACTTGTGCAACTCTATTTGTTGACAGACTGTACGTAATGTTATCATCAGGTGCGCTTACAGCAGTTGTATGACNTCAGTGCAGAACTGACCAAACGGTGTACCTCGGTAGCTCAATAGCACAGTGCGTTTGAAATGAACTTCTCACAGTAAACCGTGAGAAATATTAAATGTAAAGTTATTCGTCAACAATTTGTTATGTGATTTTTCTTTTTTCAGGAGACTTTTACAGATCATTCCCTCGAAGCAACGGTGGCCAAACTTAAGCAAGGTACGACTTGCTTCTCCTAATGGCCAATGATGTGTCGTGAAGTATTCAGCCACCCTTTAACGTTGGACCTAGAAGGGTGATGATGGAATGTTCATTGATCCAACCCGCACAAACTTTGCTAGAGCATCCGACAGTGTCAACCGCATTACTTTGTTATGGAAGCTCAGGATATAGGGTCTCATTGGGTATTTGCATGAGTGGACCGATTACTATCAAACGGGACGTAGGATCAACGCTAGAATGGAAAGCCAGTTATCGGAGTGTTTTCCAACAAATAATGCTATTCCTTTGTGTTTCACCCTGGGACCCTGCTGTTCGCTGTACTCGTTCTTGACTCGTCATATACTGCCGGATCATCCTTGTTGTTCCACAGTGATAACGCGGAACTACGGCGAGTGATGTAGGGTGCGTAGTACATGGATGCAGGTCAAAACTACTTGACTTAGCTTAATCAGCAGCCCGTTTACCATTGAGTCGTACACATGTAACCTGAAAGTCCATGTTGACTCTTTTCAGAAGGTCACGGAAGCACAAGCTCCGAAAGGGAAAAAATAACTCGGAGATATAACGGCGGATATAGGATTGCCGGAATACTGTATATACATATATATATATATTATTTATTATCCAATCGTAAAACTTTGCGCTTGATTTCACCGTGGAGCGTCCTGTGTAGTCTACTGCTCTACTATCCTTTCCCTTACGAAAAAGCAGATACAGAATTGTTGCCTATATCTAAATAAAGTATGACCTAACTGAAATGGCCAGAAGCCAGCCATTAATTTTACTACTGGACTCAGGAGTTACTCTTGTTTATAATGACTGGCAACATTGAGCCATGTCTTAGCTAGCTAGGTATCCAGGCGATGAATTAATCTCACCTTACAAACTCATACATATACCCAGCCACAACATCGTGCACAATTTTTCATTAACCAGAAGTGGCTGGCTGAGAAGTCACTGCTTTAAGGTTAGGTTTCAAATCAGTATATTAATACGTGAGTTCAGTTACCCAGTTAGGATATGTTCGTTCAGAAAAAGTGTGTAATTCTGTGGTCGGGGCTGACGCACTTGAGATGTTCAGGACCTGACACTTACATAATCGTCAGTCAGACAAAAAGTTCTTTTACACGTCCACCTAACAATTTTTTTTCAAAAATCTCTGCGTCCATTCGTTTTTTTGTCACTACCCGTCTGTAGGTGTGTAAGCTCTAATTAGTTGTCTGTCCGTTTGTGTACTCCATATCTATGTGATTTCCAACAAGCACTAGTAGTTGTTCAATGATGAAGGGATATTTAGACCTTTTCTCTCTTCCCTACTAATCTGTGAATCCATAAATCTATAGCGTGTCTCACATGATAGTTTTTCATAACTTTATACCGAACGTTTTATCCTGTTTCATTTGGGAAGATGAACAAATTTGGGCTTTTGTATAACTACCTGATCAGCCCATGATGTTTGTTTTCGTTCGCTGTATATGTCCAGTGGGTGGTTTGTACTGTTATTGCCTTTGAAACTTGTCGAAACAATGGGTTTCCACAAATCTTCTAAGAAGTGCTCAAAACTTTCTGCCAGATGACGAACGTCAAGTGATAGCTGTTTAGGCACACTTTCGCTGATTACATTCAAAGATGATCTTAGTAACCGGCATTCAGTCATGGGTGATCATCGGTAGAGAGCCCACTTATCAACCGATCGCAGTTGACTCAAGTAGATCGATTGGCGGTCATTCCCTTGAAACTTATTGAGAGCGTCTGTTAATTATGTCTGTCCCTCACCATACAGCATCTAATTCTTGCAGCAACCAGTTTATATTGGCATGTTCTCTCTAGGAGGAAGAAGCTATGTGTGTATAGTCAAACTGACCATATCTTTTGTTCTCAGTCCACAGACGTTTGGCAATTCCATTCAGATGCAACCTTTGGAGAAATCTGTCGTGAACGAGGAGAAAGATATCAGTTTACAGATAACAAAACTTTACCTCCCACGCATTCTGAGTTTTACTCACACGTAGGTTCCTGTGAGCGTACCGATATGTCTAAAACTCACAAGAACTCCTGGCCAGTGAGGTCCATGGATGATGGGGAGGTAGTTAATAGGAACAGCGACCAAACGTATTACCAAACGCAAGAGGCATACCGACGTCAAGCCGACTTCTGTCCTTCCGTTACACATTCATCCACAACCTCCGCAGTTGTGGTCAGTGAAGAACAGGACAGTCGTGTGTCGTCTACCTGTTCCCCAGTGTCTCCCTCCTTCCTTGACAACCTACTCGCATCTGTCAATACTACACAGGAAAAATCGGAGCTAAATGGATATTATATACAGAATTCCGGTCCCCTTGGGTACACTGAAAAGTTATCATTAACCCTGGACGAGGTACATTATTCACACAACTCGGATCCTGAAAGAAGAAATTCGACAGCCACGGTTGGTGGAAGAAGGGGAATTTCAAGAGATGTCGCTGAACCAACAGTCTGTCGCTGGGCAAACTGTTATGTGGTAAGCTTCTAAACTCAGTCACAATACGGTCGTGTGTCTGAAAAATAGTTCACGTGTGAATGACAGAATCATGATGAGCAGGTAAAACACAGTTTTCTAATCGGACTTTTTTTAAACTTGTGAAAATGCGTACTGGCACGAAGTTTAACGTCCCCGAAGAGAACCCAGCCTATTGAACAAACCAGTCCATAAACTAGAAACACCAATGCCTTGATAAACAAAACCCCATTGTGTACTACAAGTTCACTGGCTGAAAGTCGTACGGAGAACATTTTCTCTGCGTGAACTTCAAGTTTTATAAGTGAGATACTAAAGAATGCTGCTTATTCGTTCGGTGGAGTGAATTCACCTGCTGGCATGGACAATCGAAATGCAAAGTATCTTATGGATGCTCAACGAATTGTTACCTTGTTTCACAAAAATCACATTTTTGTAATTCTTACCATACAATTAATGTTGAGAAAAGCGATGTAATTAGGAGGTGAATCATCAAACGTCTCAGCTCACACTGCAACCGTAGAAACGTGTAAAAAATGCCTTCGTAGAGCGGAATTGTACTCCTCAGCATCACATCTTAGCTTACGATTGACTTCAGAAGTATCGGTTGTGATAATGAGTTGTACGAATTAACAGAGTCTATGGAAAATAGTTGAGAATCTAACACAGGATGACAGGCAACCCATCGCAGAGGTGTCCTAACACAGAGGTGTGGATGGTCGAGCCATTTCCTGTTCGATTATCCGCATCTCAAGAGCTTTTTGATATGGTGAATGTGCCAAATTCCGTCCACCAGTGACCACAGGAACTGTGCATAGCTAGCTAGCCGAACATAGGTATAAAAGCTCCATAGTTCAAATTTAGCTTTGGTTGAGAAAACTTCAACGTTTTCCAGTGCATATCGATTGGCTGCGACGTTAATTACACATTCATCCGCATAATAGCTGGTGTCAACCGTGGATATTGGTGGAAATATTTGTTCAGTGGCCATTATCAAGTCTTCTTACCGTGGTAGTCATGAATGTGGCCGTGCACGGTGATCCCATAAATATTCCAAGTTAAGTCAAGTAGTTGATACGTTGTTAGTCTCAACATAAAACTAACTGCACAGTAGACAGTTTTGAGATTACAGATGAACACGAGCTGTGATATGCATAACAAACTAGGACCAACGATTTTACTCCGATTGGTTTAAGCGGTAGTATGTATGATGTGAGCAATGGATTTGCTTTTACTGATTACTCCGTCTTGATCGATGCGGAATGATACAACTGTTTTCAAAGTGTTATTTCGGTTGTGAGCAAAACAAGGTGAAACTCTGTGGTGTATATCAATCAAGGACGTTGTTGGCTAAGGACATTTGAACTACCTGGTTTCTTTTCAAGTAAGATTTGTACAAGAAAAGAGTAGAAAATTCAGTACGTATCATACCAATAATTCTATGGCGAACGGTGACTGAAAGACTTGGTCTATGCTTGGTTCATTTATAGTGAGGGGTGGTTTAACTTTTGTGTGTAAAATTCTTAATTCAGGCCAACTATGGTTAGCTCATTTAAACATCTCTCTTTTTTTCATCCACGATATACTTACACGGTTTATTCCACACAGGATTGTCTAGACTCGAAATCACTTGTTATGCATATTGAAAACGTGCATGTCGCATCATACATTACCGGCAAAGAATATCGTTGCTACTGGGACGGCTGTCGACGTCAGCAGAAGCCATTCAATGCGCGTTACAAATTGCTTGTGCATATGCGTATTCATAATGGGGAGCGTCCGAGCAAATGTCCGGTGAGTTTTATTTTGACTGATTGTTCTACAATCTCTTGCATACTGCTGCAAGTCAGAAATATAATTCAAGTTTTGGTTACGCTGCCTTCGGGAAAAACAGTATTTCAATGTCCGTTAAGCAATAACTCAACTGTCGAGATATTGCAATGACGATCTAAATCACTTCTTTTCTCTATGGTACAAAACGTCGCAGTGGTGGAGGGAGAGTGCTTTGCTCAACGTCGAAAAACTGCAGCATGAAATGCTTCGGATAGTGTGTTGTGTATAAGTGATATCAGAATATGGCTGGACGTCAAATAATTGAGTATAACCGTTCAGAAAAACTCTGAAGAACTTATTCATTCTGGCCATACAATAAATAAGCGAATTCTTGTCATGTGACTAATGACGCACTTGCATGGCCTTGCATGGGGTATGCAAAATGTTCTGATTGGTTGTCAAGTTTACCATCCTGTATGCTGACAGACACAGTAGTTCACAGACTGTCAGTTTGAAAGTATTCTCGAAAATCACAGTTATAATTAATGAGGACGATCATTAGAGTAAAAAGCAGGGCAAAAAACTACGTCGTGAACATACCCATACTACTGTATGTAACACACATTTTGTTTACACAGATAAGATCCACTTTCTTTAAGTCTGTCTACTTTCAAAATGTGCACTGTCCAAAATTGAGATCTGTTCAACATTAGGGAAAATCAAGTTGACGTAATGAAACAATGACTGTACAAACATTTCATTTCAAGGAGGGTCATTGCATTCCAAAATGTCTCCATTTTCCAGTGCATCTTGTATTTTCACGCCAAGAACTTGTGGAATGCCGTCTGGGAACCAATTCCTCATTGATTTCAACCAGTGTTGACTTGCAAAACGCCTAATCTGTTTTGTGATACACGTTCAGAAGAGCTCACGGATTTTGAAACGGACAGTATACTAGCCTCACTTGCATGCAGTCCGACTGCTGAGTGAACCGAAACCATGTGGAACAAATCGACTCATCAAGTTCCTAGTAATCCCGAAGTGTGTGTGGTGTGAGAAAAACTCGTGAGTGACTCGGCAGCCGTCGAACATGCGCACAAAGAAGAGTGCCAACGATGTTGGTGGAGAGCCTGTTGGATATTCGTTACATTAAAAGACAATTGTGTTAGCTCCATAGCAGTCAAGAACATTGAAGACAAACGAAAACTCAGTGGGATCGCGTCGCCGATTAGTGATCACAACTCACAATTGGTGTTGTGAGCAGATAAACAAGTGTCGTGGTCGGTGACCGGAAAAAGGTTACGATAGGGTAAAAAGAGGAAACATTCGTCTTAAAATTCGTGACTAGCAAGCACTGTAGTCCCAAGATTAAAAGTGATCATGATAACAAGGGTTTTTATCTAATTGAATTGTTCGCTGTTTTGTTCTCAAAAAGCAAACTAACTTACAGTCCAACTGTCTCTACTCATTTTTTGCCTAGTACCCAAACTGTACAAAAGCGTTTTCCCGTTTAGAAAACCTGAAAATCCACATTCGTTCGCACACTGGGGACAAACCATTTGTATGCCAACGTGAGAGCTGTAACAAGGCTTTCTCGAACAGCTCTGACCGTGCGAAACATCAGCGAACTCATGTAAATACGGTAGGTTTGATGAAGCAATTTTGCCATGCAGCATAGAAATATCACGATATTTCGGTTTGTTTCCCCCTCAAGGTGTTTCAACTTCAGTCTACAGATGTACTACTTGATTGATTTCATTATACGAAGTACGATGTAAGTCCACGGATTTTGTGTTTAAGTGACAGATTCTGTTCGCTTGTTCGCAAAATATTTGGTACATTTAGATACTCACTGCTACACACAACCTCTTCGTATCACATCACTGATCGATCAGTGGTTTTCTCTGATATAAACATATGAACAGCATGTTCCCACCAATTGAGTTCACCCAGTGTGTGCACAAAATACACAAAACCTTGTTGATATCATAGAGAGTTGGTTGTGTTAGTGAGAACAGACAAAATTAAACAATAGAAAGCATGAAATCTTTGATCACAGGCATTTTCTCGTATACAACAGAAAGTTTTCAACCAAATCAACACGAACACCTAGATTTTGCTGTCTCTGGAAAAAAAAACTCTGAAGATACAATTCTGTCATTACTTTGAGACTAGCGGCTTCTTTGAAACTGCTGGAACGAAAGTGTCAAAGAAGAGGGGTGAAATGTGAATAAAAGGAACGATCAGTTTTAATCGATTACTCGGGGTAAGAATGACGGTTCTTGGAGGACGCTTGAAGTTGGGATTGTACAGAAGACGCTGCGATACAATTCGGCTGTTACCTATCCACTTTGAGTGTGATATTAACATCAGGTGACATTATTATATAAATTTATTATCTGGAGTGGAAAACGATCCACACGATTATATGACAGATTACCTTGAGGCAAAGTAAAGAGGTGCATACTAGAGATTGTTGACATGAAAAGAGTGTTTCTAGTGCCTGTGCAGTTTGGCAAATAAGCATTTAGCTGACAAAGGAAGCATCAGCACTGTATTATTCTCTTCATACAGGTGTGAAAATGTCAGCTTCTTGATTTATTAAGGCAAATCATATCAGATGAATTAGACGTTCTAGAGTTTCCGTGATCTGTAGCTGATAAATTCAGCAAAACTGCTGTATATTTGTACACCTCTAATCCATCGGCTTTACTTGTATCTCCCGGGAACAACTAAGAAGTCTCATCCGTTCATGTGCTGAAAGCGTGTGACTAAACTTTGAAAACCCTGTTTAATACCAGTTTGGTGCTGTACACTCGTAACTTTTCTGGTTTGTTTCCGCCACTGGTTGAATACCAGATTTTGGAAGGCAAAGTGAAACGGTACATCGAACACGCTCCAAATTTTCTGAAGCTCCAACATTTTAGATCCTATTACACACAGAGAAAGAGACTACAGCGTTACCTTTCAATCAACTGTGAAACGAAGTTAAACTGTATTCTGTAATTTTTTTGAAATTTTGTGTAACAAAGCTATCGGACGGCATTGTTAAGTGCAATGCAGAGGAATCAAGAGTAAATATTAACCACGGTTGTCAAGAGGTGAGCCAGTTGGTCATAAATTTGGTTTAGTTCACAATTTATTCCTATACATAAAACTAATCTGTAGTTATGGTTACCTAAAAGGTATAGAAATTCTCACTCAGTAAACTGATTGCAAACAGTTAGTCACTAAAGCCTGGAGGACATTGGAGTAAAAGCTTAACATGAAAACACCACTCAAACGCAACTCCATTAGAACTGTCATATTTCACATCAGAAACCACTTGTCGAGCCCATCAGCTACGTACGTTAGTTTGGATCCACTAAGTAAGTTTAACAAGCTAAACACAGTGCACCAAGTAAGTGTAACTCTGAGATTCACCTGAATTTTTTCACACTATTTACTTGGAAAACCTTCACTTCGTCGGTCATTCAGTAGATGTGGTCGCTGGGACGGATGAGCCACTTAGTTTGTACTTTGTACCATCGTATTCTGGTCACACACAACGAACTGTTCCACTGGGATCGTGACCGCCTTATCTGTGAAGGCATCAACGGTTGATATCGGTCATGCGATTACTTTGACGTTCAATAATCAGTTTCAGCAGAAAGATTTGTTCGCTTGTTAGTATTAAATACATTGAAGTTAACAAGCCTATTTGTATCATATGAAGTTAATAGAATGCTAGACAGTAATTTTTCTCGATGTAACTTAGGCGAAGAATGGTTGATTTTCAGTAGTGCGCACCAAAAAATTATCAAAGCAACCCACGTGAATTTATTTTAAAAAACCGCGTGAGTTCGTTCTTGTACACGGCACCAAAGAGTTAGTCCACATGTGATGACGATTATTTCACTGACGCTTCCTTACGTGGCGTTGTAAAGAATCGCGATATGTTCTCGACTACTCTGTTACTGTTTGTTCCAACGTTTCACTGTCGTATGCAATTGCGTTCGCCGCTCAGCTGCCCTGAAGGTTATCCATGCCCTTGATGTGCTTTTAGCCATAGGATTTTTCATGTAGAAGTTTTGCTACGTTTCTGTAGTTTAAGTCATCAGGAAACGTTTATATGAAAACTTCCGCAAGCGTGTTTTCTGGGGTGGAATCATGACTCACCAGTGGACGCTTCGCACTCTACCTGATAAATAAATGTTTTTCTCTTTGCTAGAAAGCTGAACTTCATAAAATTGCTTCGAGTTAGGCAAATGAGTGAAAATCTATTTTTGACTAAATGATAACTGGGGGCTAGAATGATAATTCATACTGATGGAATATGGCTTTGGATGGATGTGAATCAACGACAGAAATAAGACACAACCACAGTGGTAACAAAGTTGGTTGTAGAATGAGGTGTTGAACCACTCAGAGATTCAAGAAGTTCACCAATACGTCTAATTCGTGCACGTTTGTCACTGGAAACCAACTTGCCCAATAGTGTGGAACAGAAGATGGTTTACATTTTAACTGTGTTGGTAAAATATATAAAATAAGCCTAACACTTCATTTAATAGTGATGTTCTTGTGAATGGACCATATGAACTTTGTACCGCAGCTGAGTGTCCCCTTAAGATAAAATATGTACATTACTTCTTAGGATAGATGAAATAGAATGCATTATTAATATGAACAGTTAATGAGAAACGATAAAACCGATTTATGTACATTATTTGTTTGCTTGAGCTGTTGATCATTAATCGCGAGCGCACTATAAGTTGGACAAACACGTGCCGTTTTGTCTACTCTCTGGGATGGACTGCAAACTGTACGAGAGTGAAAAAGTCTCCCATTTTCAAACTAGTATTGTAGCGAGAAGGCGTCCAATAAAGCACAATCTTTATTGTCCAAACCGCTAGTCACATGCAACGCGCGCTCTCTCGTTTATAAGTCGCAATTCCAACCCGCAGCACCCCCCGGTTTCCGTTCACACGTCGTGTGCACTTCTAACCGGTTTACGTGCGTGACCGGTGCCTTCTATCGGAGGGTTTTTCGCTTGCCATTCCTCGTCTGTTTGTCCGATTCCGTTGCGCGTTGGCTCGTCCGGCTGCTCGTGCTGTCCGCCATCCACCCAGTGCTGGCCTTGACCGTATCCCAACATCGTGTCGAGATGTTCCTCTGAATGTTGGAAAAACCACGCCTCCGATCTGGCCGTCTGTCGTATTTCGCCTGCCCTGCCTCGCCCGTTGGTCCGATCTAGTCGAGCGATGACTCATCCGGTCGCGCACGTTGTCCTTGATCCGATCGCGGCAGGTTTTCGAACGTACCTCCCCCCCCCGTTGAGGTATTCGGCCGAGCGTTCGAAAACTCGCACCCCCGACCTGGCAATCCACCACAGTATGACGTACTTGTGGTTAGGCGATTAAAAACATATTGGTTTTTGATATATCTCCTGTTTCTGATCTGCCATATTCTTCCTGCGCAACCAGCATGATCTTTTCGGTAACTGCAAGCAAGGACTGACAAACGATGTCAGAGTTTCCTTTTAGACTAGTGTTCGAGATAATCTGGAGGCTACCAAGTTGAAAAATATTTCGTTTTGCAGAATCAGTGCAATTCACTTGAATTTGAGAACTTTCAACCTCACGTTAATGTGGCCAACTAATACCCCAAACATTTTGCAAAGCCATTCAGAGTAATATAGCAGAAAGATGTTGGTCGCTTTACGTTTTAGATGATAGTTGGATTCCGTTTCGAGCCAGATGATGCATTTGTTAGAGATTACCTGTTTGGAGTCCAAAAATTGGAATACCAATTTTTAGTGATATCTTTTGCTTCAATTTCTCTCGGTTTGTAATCAAAGAAGCCGTACGCCTGCCAAGTACCCGGTTGCAATAAACGCTATACTGATCCGAGTTCTCTTCGAAAACATTCCAAAACCCACTGGGTCACTAGTTTCGCAAAAACTGGCAACACTGAAGGAAGTACACATACTCGAGTGGTGACATCAAAAGATCGACTTCAATGTTCCAATGGTGGTCCGGAATGTACAGAGCATCGTTCTGATACCCGTCCTGAGTATGCTTGGCCATCGGGAAGTGTCTGGACTCCTTACTTCAGCAACCATACCCATCTGGACAGATCCATTGTGTCGGTTCAGCTGTCTAATACCAGCCTGGGTTGTAAGACCCCGAAGAGCAGCACATTCTCACAAAGCAACGTTTATTCAAGGCAGTCAGCTCCGTTGACAGGAGCCGTCTCCATAAAACAGGTAGGAGAAGTATACATTTTCAACGTACATTCAGAGGCATACGTGAATTTGTCACTAACCTGCAGCTCTTACTTTAAACTGTTGTTGGTTTAATTTACAATACTCACAAGTAACCTTAATTTCTGTATATAAACAATCAGTCGGGCTAGCTTACTTCATGGTGGTTTATTAGACATGAATTTCGATGTCACTTGAACTAAATGATGAGGCATTTTTGTTGGCTGCCTCGGATTTGGGCACTGACTCCCTATCTAGTGGGGTGAATATGTTAGTTGGATATCGTCCCGTTTTTTACGTCCAAATAATGGCACAACACTTTCATTCACGCATTTACGTGACACTAGGTAGGAACAAAGTCAGTATTGCCACCTGAGAGCGTCAACCTACACAGGAAGTGAATTATCAGTCTAACAGAGGACTCGAGAGTCAAACAACGTGTGAAGCCAACTTCGAGAGCAGTCAGCAGGAAATTTAACAAGCTAAGGCTTGTGGTTGGGCCACTAAGACAGTGGTCAGTAGGTTAATTTCGAAAACACAAAGATTTTGGTTGCACTTCATGAAATGATAAGAAAACGCATTGCTAATTGGTTGCACCAAAAAGTAACTTCGACTCTAATGCCTATTAATTTTAATAATAATCGCAATCGACAGCGGAACAACTGTGGTTGAAATGAGTGTTTAACTGTCACACATCAGTGACAAGCAGAGTAGCCTTCAGTTTAAAAATCACATTCACGCTAACTCATTTAGTGAGCATTAAGGTGCCTATGCAATTTTACTGCACAGCCCAACCATTCCAATCTATACTTTGTAAGTTCTAGATCAAAAACCTACCTGCTAAATTCATGATTGTTTGACTGCCGATTTCATTCGGTGTGTACGATTAAACTTGAGGATCAAACGGAGATGTCTTCATAGCAATTTATGTACTCGTTCTCTACTGGTCGTTCCCTGTTTCCGTGAATCAAACGGATCCAACTAGAATCTACTAGATTAAACTCCTGAATTAAGCATAATACTTTTTAAGAGCCATGCATGCTCCAAGTTACTGAAAACTGATGAAACTTCACATATATCATTTCTAGTTTATCTACTGATATCTCCGCTCTTCGATGTGGAACTTTTAAAATTAAACAGTTAATCGACGAGTAATTTGGACGCTCGAAAGCATTAAGTGGTTTTCAAACCAGAAAACAGTGTAATCCACACATACTAACTAACGCAATACTCCGTCCCCCACCAACAAAAATATCTGCGGAAAACAGCTATCACGCTTCGTTCTTGTAGGCTATTTTCTTGGAAAGGAAGCAGGGTAGACTCAAGTTGTCTGATCTGTATGCATCTGCCACAATGAGCAACGCAAGCTTATTCTGAAAGGGCTGTCAAAACAGACTTAATAGTGATTGGTAATTGGCTGTTCTGAGCGTTTTAAAACATGTCTTAAAATATGTTTTCAGTTGTACACGCTCACAGGTGTTTGTGTCCAAAAGGCATTCATATGATATATATAAACACTCTGGACTATAATGTTCATCTGTAATGTTTATCTAACGTTGCTTCACGAATCACATGGTTATACATTGGTTGGGGTTTTGTTCGGCTGTCCATGTCCAGATGCGAGCCATCTTATTGCTATCGGGATCCAGTAACTCTCGAATATAAGAACAGATCGTTAACAGATGTTCTGTTTGCGCTCAAAACCAAGTTATGAGGGGTGCTACACGGAATCTTACATTTCGAGGAAAGTCTGTCGTTTAGCCCTCTGTTCTGGGAAGCTACAAAAACTAATCAAGCAGGATTTGCTTCGTTCTTTTCAAAAGTCGAGTGGATTTTGGTTGATATTACAAAAGTGACACTTGGAAAATAAGTCCAATGACCCATATCTGAAAGGTGAACCATAACTGTTTTCTGCCTACTTAGATTTAGATGTCGTACCTGAAGATTATCGCTCAGACTTCCAAACCATCAGGGAAAACCCTACTGTTGAGTAATTCATAATCGATATTCCTTAGTCTGTACCCTCTCCGAATTAGGAAGTCTCGACATCATTTCTTCGTGACTCGTTGTTAAATCAATTTGTCTCGAGGTGAGTTTGTGATACTACGCCTCCAGGGTCGTCCAAACTAAGGGATCACACTGGCGCAATGTACCCGATTCTTTCTCAGTGTACCACTGTGCAATGGTCTATGCAACCAGACTCTGCTCAGGTCAGTTTTGTGAATGACATTAGATCACAAAACCCGAACATACTGCTGAACATACTGGTGACTCATGCTAAGCAGACACCCCTATTTTATCGAACACAGATGTGTCACGTTTGAGTAATGAGCGTTCATTGACTTGATTCGGTTAGAGGGTCAAGTAGTTCAAACGCTCACTCAATGAGATTGTGTAGCATGAGTACCATCTATTTTTTCTGTTCGTCGCCTCATTACAGTCGTGTGATCAGTCTAATCTAGATGACTGTGGAAATATAGAAAGATGGCAGAGAAACTGTCTCGAACCTCTTCTGCTGACCGCAATTCGCCAACAGTGAGACATTATAGAAGTGACAAATGTACGGCGCAGGTGAGAATGTAGCCTACAGGAGTGATATGTAAAAGACACTCACGAAGAGAATTGTGGAATTTAGTGCTCGCCCGAAGTCGAGATAGGTCGGACAGAACTGTCACGTCATGGTTTCTCCTGAGGGATTGATTTTAACTCAAATGTGATTACGTTTGCATTCAAGTTGAGGGGCCCAGTGATAAAGCTCTGTAGGTTGAAATTACAGCTCTAAGACAGGGGTGCTACTGTTTTGGAAGTGCTTCTTATCCGGGGAATCAATATAGTTACACTCTACATCTAACATCTACATCTAACGCCTTTGGCTACCTGTCTTCACAAAACTGAAGTTGATTTCAAGTCAGCAAACACATTAGCAAATGCTGATTGGTTAAAGGTACGTTGGTGTTTACTAGTCTAATGCAGCCCAACTCCTTTGCTCATTAACTTCTTTAAAAAGCACGCGTAGATGGGTAGCACCCAGTTTTTCCATCGTGGGGCTGATATTCTGTCATTAGTAAAGACTACTGTGCCGTCTTCGGACTATGCAATAGGATTGTTACCCGTATATATATATATATGTTGTTGTATTCTTCAGATCACTCCAGTTCTCCTTTGACAACAATGTTTACAGCCTTCCAGAATGATCTGTTTTCCTACTGGCGTATAAGCAGGCAGCTATTGTTGTTACCACCTATCCGCTTTGTTGATATTCGGTCATGCCACAGTAGTATATCCAGAGACGTGTATTCGTCTACACACATCGTATGAGGCCGGTTCGAGCCTTCATCCTTTCCATTGAAGCAGTCCGTCGTGATGTTGTCAAATGGCTGAGACACACTCACAGAGTTCCAAAGTCGATACTACCTTGGTCAACACTTCGGTTGCCAGATATGAATGTATCAAGGTGGATAACTAACTGAACTAATAAAATATTTATATGTTTTGAGTGAAGGTCAAAGCACTGGATTACCGGATTTCTGAAACTCTCAGGAACGGTAATAACTTTGTCTATTCGATTGCAGTGTGGGGTTCAACGACTAATAAAAACACTATTGCAACTTTAAGTATTCATTTTAAAACCTTCCTATCGAGGCAAATTTGCAACATCATCAAATATTGGTACTGATGCTGAATTGTTCTTTTCATCATATATAGTGATGTGATCCACCTAATCTCGATCACAACCAGCTATAATGCTGGGAACACCATAAAATGTTTTCTTGTTAATATTTGAGTTTGTTATAGTCATCATGTCGGTCGTTTTCTCAATGTCAACTTATCCACTTACCACCTGAGCTACGTCACTATCATATTCCGCGATATTGATCGTTTTACTGTGGTTCAGCAATCCACCTGTAACACTTAAACAATTAGCCATTTTATTGCTCCGATTGATGCGGCGTGCGTCCGTAATTGCCCACCCATGACGATGACATATTTAACCCATCTGTGAATGGTCTTGATTGTATAAAGCTATCTTCCAGTTTCCAAGTTCAACCTGAAGTGTCATTACGAAAACGGGATGGCGTGAGCTAGTATCAGGGGATGAGTTACAGAAAGTAGGTACTCAAACAACTTTGTGTCCACAATGGTCGTCTGCAAAAGTGGTCTACGATAGTGACGGCTGTCTTTCAAGGTCCGGTAAGGAGGCAACACGGTTTTGATCGGGGAAGTATGGAAAATCTTGTTTCCAAAAATATGTTGGATTTAATTTTACGAAAAGATCAACAACGTCTCATTAAGTGATAAACATGAGCCACTCACATAAGACGAATCGAAGTCTCGTGTGAGAAGATTCCCATGCCAAGTGGTCCCATAAACTACTGAAACTTGTCACGTACGAACTATCCACTATTGTCTCTCAATCAGAACTGTTGTACCGTCTCAATAACCGCTTCGAATGTTGTGCCTCATTGTTGTCTCATAGCAACTACACTTGACGAGTATGATCATTAGGCCTACAGGTTCTATATATCGAAATCGTACGTTATTCCGTCGTTAACGGAAACACATTAGAGAGCAGTTCCTAGACCTTAATGCAAAAACCTAGCGGTGTACATTTTGATGGTGACACACAGGGCTGTACGTAGTTAATATGCTCAACGGGTGAGTTACCATCCTAATCACGCGAGTGTCACTTGAATATTGGCACCTGGTTCTGTTTCATCTTCACGTGCCTACTCGAACTGAGACACGTGATCGCTTTCACATGCCGGTTAGACGAGCGCGATGACGGTGTGTGTGCGCGTGTGTGTGCCTAGGGGTCCATAATTGAAATTGGCGCACGAAATCCGAGATCACAAAGTTTACGAGGCTTGCTGTGGGAACGTGCGGTCTTTTCGGTCTGGTCATTAATCAGAGTAATGACAGAATATGAGACGCGCTCATCTGTCGGTGCGTGCATTCGTGTCTGTTTGTGCATGACAATCTACCACCGTTTTACTTCGAGCCTGGTTTGCATGAGAGAAATTGAGAAATTCTCACGGCGGAACTCTTCAAAGTGCACTATTTTCTTTTCTTGTTTCTCTACTCAAAGACGATAGATCATCAAAACACTAAGTTTTGGACTGGACTAAATCACGTGATTAATCTTTAAGCGTACTCTAAAATAGGTGCTGAACACCCAGTTATCATTGCCGATTTGAATGAAAGTGTGTAAAGCCGAGCGACCAACTAAAGTCAACGGGTTGAAACATGATTCTGAACCCGCCCTTTCTCAAACTTAATGTGAATTTGCACACATTATTCGCGTGATCCATAAGCTAGGGACTTAATAGCGTTGACTGGAACAATCCTTACGCCGGTAAAGACGTGTCCAAATATGTGTAGTTCAGGCGAATACTTTATTGTTGTGGAGTCCGAGACGTTGAGTAGTGATGAAAAAGTACATTTCATTCTGAGTATGCTGCTTAAGTTTGAGAAAAACTTACTTATTGTTGAATCAGCGGCAAACTTTCCCTTTGTAAGATGGCTTTTTTGGACCGTTTTAAAACCTGTATTTATTGTCTTCTTATTAATCATTGAACACTAATCGTTTGGCACGCCACCATTTGGATTATGGCTGTTCCCAAGGAAAAGATCCTGCAGCCCAAATTGAACCTAGCTTGTAATATGGCTTATTGAACCGGACAAATTGGGCTATACCGGTGGGTAGCCAGACTTCTTATCATTGTACGGAACGAGACAGCCTTATTGAGAACCTGATCATAATGGATCATTTGTGGGGCAGTGTGGTCCAAACTAATCCGGTCACTGTCAGAAGGTGGTCCAAGCAAAGAGGTTCGCAGTACCGCATTAACGTAGAGAGGGTGGAGCCGATACATTTAACCGAAATAACAACATTGTGAAAAGGTCCACATTGACATACTCCCTAGCTATGTCACATGGGTGAACGCTGATTGTTACATCATTGAGAAACGGTCGCGCTCATCAAAACTAGGTGTGGTTTCACATGAGTAACAGAACCCAGTTCTGTCGCTCCATTACATTGCACCCCGCGGACGTTACGTCACTAATATCTGGTTTTAGACTTCTCTTGACAGTTGGACTCACCAGCTGATAGATGTGTATGGGTCGACCAATTGTAAGTCAAGGCAATGTGTAAAACTCAGACAAATTCTGCTGTCGCCTTACTGATTGATGGTACGTTTCATTGGAACACGTCAATTAAGTTCATGTTGAAATAATCGGTTGGTACATTCAGTGTACGCTAATGTTTGATAGTACACAATTTCCTGTCAACACCAGTGTCAAGGTGATTCAACAAGACAGTAAATCTTTTGGATTCAACCGTTTTTGAACGGGATTTCAGTTTCACGTGTGTTCATAAAACCCGTAGTGCCAGATATGGCCACCATCGAGCAGATATCGAAAAATTTTGGAGCTCATTTAAAGAGTGGATCACCATACCTGTTTTACTGTGTAATCGGTTAATTTGGTACCAATGATACACATAGAATGATACGTTCCATACAACATCATAATTTGAAATACACGATATTCAACAGTATTGGAACAGATTAAACCTTCATCCTCTGTGTTCTGATCATCTATTCACAAACTATGCTCTATCCTGCTATTTATGAAACAACAAACACGTGTACTTGAAACATAGACTTTTTACTCGTAACTTCACGAACTCTGTCCATCTGATCATGATAATCATAATAACTGACACTTTATTTATCAGACGTGTTTGTTCCTCTCAAAAGGATTTCGTTTTAGACATTATTGGTACTAACTGATTTCTTTCACAGCTGGTGCAATAGCTAGACGAAATTTGTTATGATTCGAAAATCTGCCTAGGTAGCATGTTAAAAATACAAAGAGTACAAACTTATTTTGGCATTAGTGTCACTAACAGTAGTGATTTTGGCACCATATTCTTGTGCGCACTGGAATTCCTTGAAGTCATTTCGGGGATACTTAGTGACCTTTGCTACACCTCAGCAGAATACATCGATATTCACGTTCCAAACTGATCTCGCCATATCTTCAATAGCGGAATCCATGGAGAACGTACTGTATTTAAGCAGAACTCACATTAATCCATGTGCGTATCTAGGCGAACTTGTGCTTTTAATCATAATTCCACTGTACTGGACTGGACTACACCTAGTTTTGACGCCATTCCTGCGGAAAACTCCCGGCGCACTCCAGGAAACGAATCAGTTTTCCTATACAAAAAAGATGAACCCATAATTAAGTTACAGGGCGTCTAGAGCTTATTACAAAGGAGGATAACACGTGTATCTGAACGTATTTTCAATCTTCTAACTCGCCTATCCAATATAACAACCTTCGTGTAATTTCGTTAACAGGAACAATACTGGTATTGCATAATTTTCTTGTTTCAACCTACACGAACCGAATGTAAAGCATAACCATATCAAGGTGACCTCGTAATTGTTTAGTACACTGTCTGACTACGCAGGTTAATTCGTATGTCTTTGAAGTGATTATGCACTACCTTCCTTCATACAGTTGACTCATCAAAGGATATAATATTACCAAACATTTTCCCGGAGGTTTTCACTGCGCATGAAGTTTTCTGTCCATGAATCTTATTTGCTAAGCAAGGCAAACGATCATATTTGTTCCATCTAATCAGTTATTCAATGTTAAAATAACCAAAGGTTGAATGAATGCCCCTTGTATCATTTTGAACTTGACTACTTAACTGATGTCTTTTACAATTCCAGTCAGGTTCCGTATATAACAGTTCGAGTTGGCCAACCAGCCACAGAACAAATTACTTTGATACTGTTTCAAAGGAAGTGACCGTCGAAACGATGCGCAATATCGGAGAATCGAGAATACCGGATGTTGAAAATTGTTGCATCAATAATGCGGCAGGTCAACGCTATACAGTCTGCTAGGAATTTGATGGAATATATCACTAGTGTTCTCAAAACTTTGACAAAATTGTCCTTTTTCTATCTGGTATGAATCAATCTTTTGACAAAAGGACTTGGTTGAATTCAGTGTGTGAAGCACTTATCTTCTCAAAATGTGTCTTTCAATGTCACTCACGGCAAACATCAACACTCTGCCTTAAATACAATGAGAAATTGATTGACGATTGTATTCTCCCTCATTCTTTTCTTATGCGCATGGATTGCGCCATTTTTTGGAGACTATCAACACACATTTTCTACTCTTTGTTTTAAGTAGTGTACTTGTAATTAATATTTTCAATCAAGGTGGGTTGTGGAATGTCTAACGTGACTCTGGAGTTAGAACTTATCAATTACTCGGTGTTGTGCCGAAATATCAAGCTTGAAGAGGATTATTAACGTACGTTACAAATAAATGTGAAAATATGGTACTCTGACGAATGTCCCTTTGGCGAGGGCTTGTTGCTTGATATAATCCGATGGTGTCCATAGCACACATAGTCTAGTGTAAATGATCTATTTTCTGGTCTCCGGTTGTTCTTCCACCCTAGTATCCCAAGCTTAGCGAACAAACGAAGACCGCGAACTCACATCCAAGCTGTCAACTTCCCCAGTATTCTCCATATCTACAAAATCTATTCTGTTGTCTAATAGGGAAGTCAGTAAACTTGGTTTGGGTGCCGTTAATGCCTGTTCGTATTCAATGCAAAACATGCAACAGCGTAAAACTAGAATTGAAAGGGGTTATTAGGCGTGTGACTCCGTATCTGTCGCCGTCTATCTTCATCACGACCAGCCGACCTCATACGAATAGATTTGTTTAGCAATTTGCTGTTTTCACGATGGGTTTTTGTGTTCAGTAGGTGATGGCAACCATTGATAAGTTAGTATGAGTTTCCTAAGCAACGCGACAGTTTATCCTGTCATGGCGCTACTCATTTGCTCTACTCTGTCCCCACCTGGCCGACATTACAGAACCAACTCATGACCATAATTGAAGGATCGGCAAACACAACGACCGTCTTCGCATGTGAACCGACGGTTTTGATAACTTAGTTTGTCCGACAGATCACTTCGTTTATCACCCATGCATGAGTAGAGATACACAAACCATCAGCCCATATGCATATCTGACTTGGAGAACAGACAATTAAGAGTTGCTTTTGCCCCTCCCAAAGTGTCGACTTCATTAACATGGGGCTTTTTCTTATGGGAGGAAGATCATCATCAGTGCCCGATCTCACCATTTAAGAGTATCATATTGCGTCAGCGATTGCCAATAAAGTCGCACACAGGGTCAGATATCTATGCTTTTTTCACATAGCATTGGAATCCTAAGAACAGATAGTTTACTTAAGCAACCTCCAAAAAGGTCGTGGTTTCGAATTGTCAGAGTCTGTTGTAGTTGTGTGTCGACATGACGTTAGTCTATTGAAGTATATTGTGCCTGTCTGATTGTTATTTATTGACTTTCTAGTACCTGCTTGTCCAGGTTCAGCCTGTAACTGATCACATAGTTTGCTTCACACTTTAAAACTTCAGCTGTTCTCAGTTTGCTCTGTTCCACATCCCAGAAAGTACTGTTGTATTTGGACAATCACGAAGGCGGCCGCTTAAATTGGTGAAAAGATGTTTTTGTATTATATAGTTAAAGTCAATTACATCTTCTATTACCTACATCCAACATCGTTAGCCGTACATTCATTTGCAGGTCCATAGTAGTGTGTTGTTGCATCAAGGGCATTTTTCTGTTAGCTGTAAGAGGATTTTGTTTTTCAACGGTTCCATGCTAGTCTTGTCAGTCTCTGAGACAATCTCTTATTTCCTACCAGTCTACCAACCCGTTCATTTACCATATAAGCAGCTCGCTTTCTGCTAAACTATTCTCCACTTTGCTTCGCATTGGTGTAATCGTTTCGGTGCATCGGTCATCTTGTAAATTTATCCTGTTTTCCGTCTAACAGTTGTATTAATCTAGACTGTGTTCATCACACAATTTGTTATTCATTCCATATCACACGTTGTTCGGCTTAATGGTACAGTTGGAATTTTCATGAAAAATCACAGTCGACTCACTTCCCGTTTACCTCATTTGATATTTTACTATTTAACCATGTACTTATCTATGATTTCCAACATTAGACATCTGGACGGGCCTTTCATCGACAATGATCCGTCAAGCAGTGAGATATGATTTTATCGATTAACAGATCTCAAGGAGTCAACCTAACAACAAATTGATTTCTTCAGATAGTAAAAGCGTTCGTCACAGGCGGCCTACTTGCCAAGTTGCCTTTCTGTCAGCGGTGAAACAAACGCATATATTGTGTTCATTCATCATGTAGAAATAAGTACCCTTGATACTGGATATTTTATAGATTTGTCAAAAGTATTTTGTATCAGATCACATAATAAAATTAGTCGATATGGTGAACCTTTTGTGCACCATCTTTATACTTAATCATGATACTAAAACCTCGGTGACAAATTGGTTGGCAAAGACAGTCAGATATGACCTGTTTTATGTTAGAGTGATTTTCTGTGACAGTTATGCCTTCCTAAATCATTAATAATATCCAAGCTGGTCTATCAGGTTTGTAAAATCCCCTATTTTCATTTCGTCTGCAATGACAGCCTGGGTTTTCTGATAGAAACCGAAGTACATCGATCGAGGAGCTACCGATCTCCTCTCATAGGTGGGTAGAGCTCATATGTTGACGGAGCGATACTTTCTTTCTCACAGACTCCTAGACAGGGTAACTTGTCACATCACTTTCAGTCGGTTGTTTGAAAAATTGTTTTAATATGTGGTCTAAAGTGATGATTTTTTCCATACCACTTCCTCAAATCGTCAGTGACCAAAATGCCTTAAACTATTCCCCAATGAGCTTGCTAGAGAACATTAGAACGAAGGACATAGGCTGATTAAAATCACGTTGTTAAATCGCGTTTGCAAGATCATTCATTGTAGGCATAATCTGAGTGTAAGACGATTAGGGAGCTCAAATAGACGAACAATGTTCCAGCATGCGTTTGCTGTCCGTCTAAACGACCAGCATTTCCGCTAACCCCACCGGTAGTTGGTAACAACTCAATAACAGATCGCAGCAGCAACCGTGGTGATGACCGGCATCTAAGTCCAGTTCGACGACAATGATGAATTTATCTCCAGCACGATATAGGAGAAAAATGAAGCATTTACGTTTTCCACAATGGACCCAGACAGTGAAGACTAAGGAACAACATTTCGGAACGCTGATTGTCAGCTCACCGAACAGGTAAGTGGAATCAGGGCAACTGGTGGGAAAATCAACACGAGTTGGTGCAAAGTTACGTTGATCGCCAACAAAGTAAATTAATGTTTGGCCCAGCCGTCAGGTCTGCTAAGGCACTGATCAACGTGAACACTGGTGTTTCGTGCACAAAGTCAAAGGGCAATACCGAAGTGTTCCACAGCTTTCACAGGACATTTCTGTTAGAAAAAGCTGGGACTAATTATGGACATATGAATCTGTGCTGCACAGTTTGGAGAGAGAAGAAAAGTCAGGAGGTTGTTCCACTTTTGGAGAGCCATTGATAGAAAGAATGCAAAGGGGAAACTCCACGGATAAAAAACAGAATGAAAACATTCTTAGAGCCTACTCAGTCGACCGAATTTCACTGGTGGCGGCGGATAGCCTACCATAACAAGTTAAATAAGTAGAGTGTTGTTGGACAATTGCGAAATTGAAAAGGCCGCAGGTGAAGATGGGCTGCTGGCGGAAATTCCTGGAATATCGTGGTCCAGCTTTAAACCCTATTTCACTCCGCTCTTTCATTCTATTTGGGAGCAACAGTTGGTCCATCCGGAGTCATAGGATGATTCAATCGCACCTTTGTTTGAAAGCGAGGGAAGTGAGTAGAAAATTGAGGGTTGTGGCAGAATCAAGCTGCCACACAGAGACAGAAGGATGTTAGCACGAATCCTGCTGATACGGAGTATTGTGTGTATTTTGAGGACTAATGTTTCTAAGGATGAGCGTGGATTACACGCGAATCGCGATGTGATCGACAACGTGCTGGCTTCTTGACAAGTCCGAGAAAAGTTCCTTGAGAGTAAGCACCCGCTATCTGCTCGCTTTGTGGAATTCGCGGCACTTTGTTACTCGAATCGTGGAGTATTGTAGACAGTAATCGGTGAGTTTAGATATCAAGGCAAGTCTATTAACTTAGATGAAAATTAGACTGGATTGTGTGGGTCGACTTCTGGTGGTTTTTATCGCAATGGTACAGGGCTGTGTCTTAGCCCCAACCATTTTTAGTTATACATAACAGCAGTGCTAACAATTGTCATTTAGAAAAATGTGGGGGATACGGAAGGTGATTGCCTCACGCATGGCCACTTGATGAATAGTAGACATATTCCGACATTCCAGGCTATGTGATTTGACAATGCGGATGCTTTTGCTTGTATGCGATAGTGCGCTATTCTCACGTAACCAGAGAGGAATTGAAAGACCCACCATGATATTTATGACCGTGGCATCCGTCTTTGTTTTGGATATGAACATATGCAGAACATTCGCTGCTTTTCAACCTTTTTTGATAGATGCATTAGGCTCACAACCGGAATCTGGATCACTGGAGAGTTTACAAACTGTTGCGCAGACACGCTAATCATGTGACGATTCGCCGGTAAATCTGTCCGTGAATCGCAAGATTAGAGCTCGTGTGAGAGACACTAATGTTTCTTTGGAACGTCCGTAAAGGTGCCTCTGGAAGAATCGCAGCCTACTGATGGAAACAGGTCATTTGCTTACCGCTCAAATATACAGTCTACAGCTTTGTCTGGCAGTGAAAGTTGGACAGTTTATTAACGTAGCATGCGGTGTCCCAAACTTTATCTTCTCCAAGGTTCACGACACATCTTCGATATTTGTTGGTCAGGAATGATTCCAAAAACTGCGACACTTTGGCTGATGTAAAAGACGGGGCTGAATCCAGACTGTTGCTCAATCAGCCTCGTTGGTTGGAAAACATCCGTGGGATAACCAACCAACGGATTTCGAAGCAGTTGTTATCTGGCCTACTGAAAACAGGCGAGCGAAGTCATTATGACCGGAAACAATGCCAACGGGAATGTTATTCAAGTAAGTCTTGCGCGTCGTAGTAATGATTTCAGGTCCTTAGGATGAGTTAGTTTCGTACCTGATCTTCTGAAAAAAATACGATCGAGATGGGTGTCCAAAGGTTCAGTGGACGGCAGTTGCACGGCCGTGGTGTACAAAGGAACTTTAGATACCGTAGGCCTTTGTGACCTAACCGTATGGAGTTGCAATGAATGAAGCCTTACATGCGCTAGCCACCTCGGATTGGTGAGCCATCAACGTACCACACAGTAAGCCCTGAACAAAAGGACGTTTGATGCAAATATGGTACGTCTGTTACGTATATATATCTATTGCCCACAGTCTTTTGATGAATCATTCATTCATCTTCTCAAAACCCTAAACCTTGGTAGTATCTCACCTTTTCTTTCCTCTAAATCTTTTGATGTAATGTATGATGATGTTTTTTCTCTAGTTTTCGTTTTTGTTCCCAATCTTAAGTAGAACACAGTAACATATGCTCACGTATTCCGCAACTTCTTGTCTTGTGTCTTTGAGTTTTTATTGGCTCAGGTCTTATCGTTGTAATATCTTTATTCCGGTTTCCAAGAAATAGAGTTTTAAATTTCGTGCTAACCTGCCGGCTGGCTAACAAGGATTTATTAGCTAAACCACACAAGCGTCCACGCACTCGTCGTGTAGCCTCATTCCTTTGGGTTCGCACTAGATACAGTGTGAGTGAAACCACAAGCAATGTATTGTAAGCCACGTGTGACGGTAGGTGTGCACATGCATATTTCGGTCATTGTGACAATCCAGTCCAAAATGAAGGTCGGGAACCGTACTATGCGTTCCATTCACATAAAGTTCGGAAGTGGCCAGGTTTGAGAAAAGGTGCTGAGTGTCGAAGCAACTACAGGCAGCTAAATAACCCTGGACGTTGCACCGTTTTATGACACAGTATTAAGTCATTATCATGAAAGTTTGTACAGTAAAAGACGGAGGCAAATGAAGAAAAATTCAATGGAGAGAGAGAGAAAAAATTGCCCAATCGAGAGGTGTGTGGTTTTGAACTTCCGACGGTTAAAGGTTGCTTAAGAATAATTCAGTTGTCTGTATGCTGGAGTGGTAATGGAAATAGGTTTTTCTTACGGTAGTATAAAGTCATCTCGAAAACAACGTAAGCCAAACGTGAATAGCACAGTTTTAAGGGACAGGCCTTATACGGCAAATTAGACAGACCCTCAGTTCTTATGATCTTACTTGCATGCAGAACCTTGGAATCAGTGACCTCTCTCTTCCTGCTTGAGTTGTGAATTCCAACAGTGATCTTATGAAGGTGATATGAGTGCGAAAGAAGTTGTCGATTGGGAATACCCCAAGAACCTCAATGAGCATCACTAAACTGCTACAGATGATCTTTACCATCAGGGTAACAGTGTCATTAGAACAGCGGCCAGTGTGAATACGGTGTTTAAATCTCGCGTCTGGGAGATAGTGGCTTATGGTGGCGTTAGCAGTAAGATAGGTTCTAGCGTAGTAACCAGGAGACAGTCTTAGTTTGTTCGCTATAACATTTCTAACAACACTAGTTGGTATTGAGCACATGATGATAAGGAGGCTTGCCTGCAGTCCGTCTGATGTATGTGTCTCTTTTTGTTGAGACGCAAAATAACGTCACACACACTTCCTGCTTGCACACCCTCTCAGCGACTGTAGTCTTAGCCTTTTCAATTATTCCTGTGTATCTGCTTTGGTAGATGGTTCAGGCATACCGATGCTTACAGATTCTAACGCGCAATTGAGCTGTTTGCTGCAATACACTACTACTCTTCTACTGTACCTGACCCGTACACTACTCATACAACTATCGTTATTCGAGGTTTATTTGTACCCGTTTTTAGTTTTTCTTGTAGTAATGTAAACGCCTTAAACCAGTTTTGTACGTCTTTGATAGAAAACCTAACTTGATGACTAACTGTGATAAACCAAAACATTGGGCTTAGAATGGTTGATTGCTATCTCACTAATCTTCTTCCGAACGTAGAGATTCGCCTCAGTCTTACTCAGTCAAACGAAGTAGCTTTCGTTTGGAACCTGTAAACAATTCGTTAGCCTGGTGTGGGCTGCTAACAGGTCAACTATGAATTCAGCTGCTACACATTTGTAACACTTGGGATTGGGTAATTCAGCTAACCCTGGAAACAACACTTGGAATAAAATCTACTCGAGTAAGAAGCAGAAGACCTCGCACTGGTCGTAGTATGCAGTTATTCTTGAGACAAGAATCTGCATTCGTAAATGTACATCAGCAGTGAAGAAATCAGATTCTGTCATTGGCTGATCTCAACTGTAAATAGGCAGTCACATGCTGTGAGCTGGTTGGTGCAATGCAGGCCAAAGAACTTGGCGAATGACGGAAGATGAAATATTGATCCTGTTCGTCTAATCCTGATGTGGTGTCCCAAAACGACGTCCGGATTTGTCTGCTTGTGAGATTTTCTTTTGTGTCGGGATTTAGATCAACGGTGAATCGAGTAGATTTTCGCCACAATTTTTTCCACCTTGAGAAGCTTCCGTATTCATGCTTCCTAACCGTGCTGATCTTCCCAGCTTATCGAACTCTTCAGGTACAGGACACTCTGCTTCTTTTACTGTACTGGTTTCAATGTTTCGGTGGTGAATCTGGTCAGTGTGTCTAGACGGCGTACATGTCAGTAGTCCTTATTATTGTACTGCCTAAGTCGTAAGTGATCTGTTTTTTTGACAGGTCGCGAATCGTTTCCACAAAGATTTATCACAGACGTTGAACCCACGTATTGAAATGATGTTCTCAGGCGCCTAAATTTAAATAACGGCGTCGAGCTGTCTTTCGTTGTGGGATGGGTTACGTTCCCGTAATGAAGTAGAATGTCACCAAGACACAGATCTAATTCAGGAAACGCTTTAGGATTAATAAAACTCACAGCCACAACACCATTGAAACACGGATACGGAGATGCTGTTCGCAAGGGACGACACACGATTCTGTCAAGGCACTGTTTCATTTCAGCGGAACAAAATTGCGATCCGTTATCCATCACCAAAATCTGCGGAATTCCTTCTCGACTGAAAGATTCACCAAATGATTGCGTGGTTGGTAACGAGGACGGTGAAGTCTTTATTAAAAGCTTCGGATCACCCTGAGTACGAATCAACCAACGCCAGAATGTAATATTTACCAAAACGCGGTCCACAGTAGCCTGCATGCACCAGTTGCCATGGTGAGTAACTGTCCGGCCACGGTGTCCAGTTCTCCGGCCTTGTCTTTTTTTGTAGAGGCAGGAGTGGCAGTTTATTTAAATGCTCCTGCCCTCCGAGTTTATCTCTGGCCACCAATACATCTGTCTAGCCAGTGATTTCATTTCCTCCACGCCCAGGTGACCTTTGTGCAAGCCTTTTAATACTGCCTCTCGTAGCGGTGGTGGAATGCCCAACCGATCTCTCCGAGACAGCACACCATCAGGTTGTGTTGACAACTCCTCTCGGTTCTAGCTAAGTACTGGGTGTTTCTTCTAAATATTTGACGATCAACCCTTGGTCATCGCGACAATTACCGTGCCAAAATATTTTTTAGTTGTCTTGGTCGAGTCATCTCGACTTATCGGAAGAGCTGGCGAGGCAAGTAAACAAACTTCAGCAGCTGAAAAACTGGAATACCCTGATAGAAAATCTGTTTACCAGAACGATGAACGATTTCATGTTGGTATGCTGTTAGAACTAGATTTCATCGTCGTGTCACTGTCGCTGATGAGTTGCCAAGTGATTAGTGAAAAACAAATAAATACCGTAAATCTTGGTGTTTTGCAACAACTTTGAACCTAACATCAAACGAATATTTATGCAGTCTTTTGACAGCCCAGTAGACTGTTAACGCCTCCTTTTGTGTTTGTGGATATCTTTGATATGCCTTATTCAACAATCTTGATATGCAAATGCCCCGATATTCTTTCTGTACCATATAGCATCAATGCCAACTCTGGATGCATCTGTAATCAACGTAGTAACTCTGGACAGAGAAGACGGAGCTCACATCAGCTTTTTAATTACAACGTGTAGTAAGTATCGTAAGTATCCTATTGAGTCCAAGACCACTGTTCTCCTAACCGGACAGGAATAGTACCGGAGCCAGGCAGTTAGTGATCGCAACTCATCGTGATTCTTTGCTGATGGAATAGTAACCAAGGCTTTGTACCGACCAGGGTACGGTCTTCATCTTCTGTTGTATACGGCGAAGCCAATAAAACTCAACTCTGATCTTTGAAACAAACACTCAGAAGACTTTTTGTCAGTGTTCTTATCCTTGAATAGTTCCAGAAATAAAATTAACCTCGTATCGTGCTCCGCAGCACTACCTGCATATATGATTCCATCATATCCGTATGCGCGTACTACCGATAAATCGGCAGCTGCTTCATCAACTACAGCCTGGAGTAATTCCGTCCAGATCTGTAATCTGAACAAAAAATCTATTTTGCTGAAATAATCCCTAAGACGTATTAACCATACTAAACGCTTTAGAATCAGACTCCAATGAAATCGTTAGGTAAATGTTTGTTAAGTGAATTTTAGAAGATACTCTGCCACCGTGCAATGCTTTCATAAAGTCATTCGGCTCTTCGGTTGTCAATACACATTTTTTTCGTTCCCGGATTCAGCGTTAATTTATACCCGCCACAGATCATAAGCGATGTGTCACCTTTTTTGTGAACAAAACGATTGATGTGACCCACGATGACGAATTAACCTGTAAGGTTTTGCCATCTTCCATCAACCTGTTGAGAGCATTAAGCACATGTTCACTCAGTTCATAAGGTATTATTCAGCGCTTCGGTGAATCCGGGTCTCCTTGAACCTCTAGTTTTGCTGGGGCTATCATCACTTCTGATGGACTTTGTGAACACTAGACAACGAGGTTACGTAACTGGGCCTGATACTTTCCACTAGCATCATCCTCGTTATTAGCATTTGTGGAAAGAGCACAGCGTTTTTATTTTCAGGATGGTTAAACTTTCTTCCGACATCAAGAATCGTACTGGAATCAGTTCGTTATCATTTCCAGCTACCATTACATCACTCCCAAATAGCACAGTCAAACGATGGCTTGTAACTCCGCGTATTTAAATCTCTCTGTTGATCTCAACTGAGTATCAGGGGTCACGCGATCTAGTAATAGTTTTGAAATACTGGATTCCAAATATGAAGTTTCCATACTGAACTCACATGTACATCTTAACTTGAACTTGAGGTATCTGTGAATAAAATGCTCAGCTCCGAATCTCAGTCACACTGAACAAACAAAATTAGTTGGCACCTCAACCGTTGTCTCGTTGACTCAACTTAGGTGGCATTTATGACCTTCGCATACTTTCTAAATATGACTAGATTTCCCGCATATATTGTATATATCATTACGGACTCAGCAGGTTGATTATAGATTAAATTCACCGCACGGGAACAATTGGCTTTCGTTGGGTCGGAATGGGTAAAGGATACATGATGGATCTATAGAAACTTGCTCATTGGTTGGCTTTCGATAGGAGTGTGCGCATAGGTCTTTTGAAACAGTATGACGATCGAATCAGCAGTGGCGACATTTAAACCACTCTTCTGTTCACAGAAGTCCCTAGCTTCTTAGAAAGTCATATCATGTTTGACTAACAGTGTCTGCCGAAAGTTAGTGTGAACGACGCCAGCAATCAGCCAATCACGCAAATGCTCCCCCAGCTTGTCACTGGGGTTGGAACGGACAGTTTGGTTTTACAACCCTGGGACAAACTCAGGGAAGCTCATCCCCGCTGAACGCAAGAGTGAATTAAACCTATCACTTTCTGCGGGTTAGAAATGGACGGAAAGCACCTGTCCTAGCAATATTTTCTTCAGTTTATCGAGCTGTATTTATGCTGGGCGTCCTGGTGTGCTAGATTCTTCAATAGTGAATACAACTCACGACCGGCGGTGGTATTGAGGAATGCTGATTACATTTTATTCTTCATATCACGAAGAACACCGCATTATAGTTCGAAATTTTTGACCCACTCCTCGATTTCACTCGGACCATCATAGGGATTTTGTTGTTTAGTTGCAGATAGTTCCATTTCGTGACGGCAATTTAGGATCCTCAAAATTAAGGAATTTAAGCAGCCCCGGAAATTTTGATTGGAATGAAACCCCGTAGTAAGTAATAAAGAGAAGACCTCACACTGCTCGCAGTATGCCGTTATGAGAAAAGAACGTGCATTTATAGATATACATTAGTATTGGAAAAGATCAGATTCTGTCATTGGCTGGTCTCAATGGCACATAGGAAGTCACAGACTGTAATCTGATTGGTGCAGTGCAGAGTAAAGAATTCGACGAATGACGGAAGATGTAATATTGAACATTTTCATCCAATTAACACTTTCAGTGTCAGGACAGAAAGAGAGCAGTTTCGAACCAACAAATTTTGGTGGCACATAAGAACCAAATATAGAAAGAGAGGGTTCCATCTCTTGTCTGTATGGTTCCACAAAGTGTCCTTCACAGTTCGACTGGAATGAATGGGCTCATCTTGACGGAGAAAGTGTACAACGCTGGACCAGGTAGAGTCCGTCAGAAATCGGCCTCATTCTTGAGTGAAGTCTTTCAATATGCCACAAGTACCTATTTGAGACGCTTCGACTTGTTAAAACAAAATCAACGAACCTATAAAAATCCGTGTTGTAAAATTGACCTGTATAATGTTTTGTATTTGAATTGCGGTCAGAGCCATCCAGCCCAACTAAAGTTTACCGCTTATATCAGATCGATAATTGCTTTAAGAGTCCCACCAACTGCAGGACCGTCCGTGAATTGAGTCATACTGACATCGTTGTTTGGTACGTAGTGTTGGCTCTCTTGTTAGGTAAGCTATACTTCTTGGATAACCGTCGGAGTTATGTCTCTCGAGAAAAGTGACTAGCGAATAAACTCCGCAATCAAAATAACCACTTCGTGGTTCCGAAGGTTCACAAGTTCCAATGTCTTATATGAGGAAATTTAAACTGTCATTTTAACTGGTGATTTGCAGTGGAACGGTATACCTTTCTATGGGGTGAATCATACGTGTACCAACACTTCTGTGTTAACAAAAGTCTGTTCCAGCTGGTATGCATCATTGCATCAGAGTATCTGTGTTAACCATGTGCTAAATTTGACTGACCAAATATGTACGACACTTAGATGGTTTGAAAACGGTGAAGAATTAAAGTAACATTCTGTTGACTCGATCTCACAGGGATGGTAGAAACGTCAACAGGAATAAAGTAGATGGGCAGAGTTGTTTTATCCAAATCACCAGCCACATTGATTTTCACTGGTGCACATTTTGCCCGATCGTTCTCAACGGGGACACAGTTATCTGTTGTTAACTCCTTAGAAGTCTTCAAAAGACAATACAATGCTCAACAGGCAAAATAAAGTCAGAGGTTTCGTTTGTATTGCAACATTATTATGGTAGGTTATCAGCTGGTGTTACCAGAGAGTGAATATATCTCCCCTAGGGGAGGTTAGACGAATTACACATTATCCATGAGCAAAAGCTGTGACCACTTTTCACCTGAAGTGAAAGCGGGTCAAATCCCAGACAGCTTCTGTGTATTTCATTCTGGTTTTGCGCGCTGCCCAGTGGTACTTCTAATCCATAGCAGTTAAATTTGCATATTCAACTCATTTGAATGATTTTTATCTGAACCGAATGTTTGTCCCACGTCACAATTTAGTGACCTATTTATCCTGTGTCACTTTGCCTATCTCAAGCTGGGCAAAACTAACATTTGTTAGCTTCCACTCTCCTCAAAAATATCAATGATATTTCACCGTTCTAAAAATGAGTTTCTCCTTGAATAAGCACAGCATCATTTGACCGTGTAATGTCACAAAATATGAAGACCCTGATTGTTCCATTAAGCAAACTGGGTAGATATCGCTTGTCTGACCGAGGACCTCGATATCACTCAAATCATTAGTTAGAAATGCTATCCTAGATAGCACTGTGCCACAGTCATTGACGTGTCTTTGTTCCTAGTTCTTTCACACAATCACCTTCTATTGTACAACAGCGTTTTGTTGTAAGATAGTTCACTTTATTGTTGAGTAAGTGGCAGCTCGACCCACAGTGTCTTCTGATCGCACTCATGTGTGTTGTGAACATGATGATGACGGCACAGTGGTAGGTATAGTGTTAAAGTTCCGCGTGCAACAGTACAACAGGTTTTGTTTTATTTTGGTGAATTATTTTTGAATCTTCGGGCACCAGTTGTTACTGAAAATCCCTTGAGCCCCCTCGTGCCTGAAGACCCCGGATATTGCCTCTCGTTAAGTAGGGGGGCAGCCCTCTCTTTCATAAATGTTGCAGATATGGTCAACACTTTCTGAAGTCACTTTCTACAGTCCGCAATTATGTTGTAAAGACATCTCAGTTTTAATATCAGCTCCCTTAGTAATCAGCTAACGGCGTGCATTATTCTATAGCAAGCAAACAAATTGTTCGTAAAATGTTATGAAGTATATGGTCTTCGTAGAAAAACAACTCTACAAAAAAGGTTTCCAAATAACTGAGACAACATTGTACGGCCAACATATGCCATTTCACTCTGAGATGCTGGCTCGACGTTATCTGCTCACTTAAACATCAAACACCTTGGGAATTAGAAGTGTACTATCACTTAGTCAATATTGCGGTTGTAGGCTCGCAGCACCAGTTGTCCAGATGCGAAATTAGTGATCGATTCCTTACCCACTTGCACTAAACACGTCAAACCACGAAGTTGTAGACTAAGGAATTTAGGAAGGGGAAGTATTGTAACTTTTCACTAGACGCAACCAAGCTCCTCTCGAATATGTAACCATGTCCAACCTTCATACATTTTGTAAATTGCGACGTCACCTCGGTAGCATGTAACTCGAAAAAGTGAGAGTAACAGTAAGGCCAGATTTGGCCACTCACACCTAGAGCAGGTAGTGTCTTTCCGTGCACTCAGTGGACTCTTATCATCAGTGTGAGATCGAAAACACATTCCTTCTTGCTGAAGATGGTGACAATAGCTACTCTGTGAGGCAGGCTCAGTCAGGTTAACATTCCGCTTCACACTGGGGCAAAGTACACGTCACTGGTGTAGACATAACGCGTGAGACGCAGTCTATAAAAAGTGAGGTAGCATGTCGGCAAGGTGATACTATTCGATTTCATAATCTTCTAATGCAGCACAGTGTTTGTCATAAAATTGAGATTGAGTGACGATCTAGGCTCAGAACCTCTATTGTCCAGGCCCTGAAAAACTTCCGCTTCTTCAAACTCTGATCGCATGTCAGCGCCCGAAGTGGTACGTCGTGTGCCACAAAAGAATGACTAGAGTGTTTACCAACATCTCTTGAATAGCTTGTGTATCCACTTTTTCTAATCTTCTCAATGCACATCTTCTTGGCTTGATGTGGGGAGAACGAATGCATTACATGGAACCTAGTCACATGACAATTATTTTGCGTCTAGACATTGATGATGGAACTCCACAACTATAGTTTAGATTAGGTGGTTACACACACCTGGCTCTCAAGGCACCTGATCTTTATGTTAACGCTGACCAGCGCGCCAGCATGGGGGCATTTTGTCAACTCGGGATGGTCGAACAATTTTTCATAGGTGTTTCTGTAGTTTACCACATAACCACGTTGAATTAGCGCCTTTACCTAGGATATTTGCTTTGTGAGTGCTTTTGCACTATCAAGGCTATTCTGGATCCACTCATTTGCGACTACAATCGAAACCGAGTCAGAATCTTGCAGAAGAGCCTTTCTTATAGTTTCAGACGGTAAGTACAGTACGTCCCGTAGTCGAACAACCTAGAAATTGGACTTAACTAGTTCTCTAACCGATTAGAAGAAAAGGGCTGGCCCCAATCTGGCCAACGACAACGTATAGTGGATACGTGGTCAGTTAGTGTTTGCAAATCTGCTATTGGAAGATGTGACACTCTGTTTTTGAACAACGACAGAGCATTCGAAGAACACGGAATGACAGATCACGTGTGCAAATATGTACTGTTAAAGCTGACAGCAAAATTACATGGTTTTTAATGTAGCAAAAATGTGCCACTGTGTATAATCGTGTATTCGGACTTACACACCCACAAAGACATACACGATTAACTCTCTTGAAAATATTGACTGAGTTGTTAGCCTGAAGAAGTGAGGTTGGGTTGGGAAGCTAAACGCATTATCACCAAGTCCAGTTTTCAGGGGAAAACAAATGTGGGGAAAGAGGAGAGCACGGCGGAAAGACGAACATTTTCCACAAAGACAGTCTGGTATAAATAGCGTGTATGAGTCGAAATGAACAAAAATCAAAATAATGACGCAATTTCGGGAGAAGGAAGATAAGAGAAAAATGGTCAGTTAAAAGTGAAGAAAGGATTGATGGTCGTACAAGAGATGATACTTTTTTTCAAGTATCAGTGACAATATAGAGCGGGAACAATTAAAAATAGTTCTTCAGATCTAGACACAAGAAGGAAAGGTTTTGGAGAGGGATAGTGGCGTTTTAACTGAGGTTTAATACAAGGACCTATGTAGGAAATTAAACGGACGGCGCTCAGTTAAATGACAAAGTAAACGGGTGACTGAGCGGTTGATTGATTGCTTGATGGATTGGTTGATTGGTGCAAATACACGAACCGACAGAATAAAAGCAATTACAAGCAAGTTTTGCAGACGAATCAAAAACCTAGAAAACCAAGCATGCTTGTTCACTGCCGGTCTACTGAGGCTGACATGACAAACGTACTAGGTAGCGGACATGCAGTGCTGATCGGCTGCGATAAATTTGCAGGAATGAGGAGTAATCTGAAGAGACATAGCGCGCGGGACTAGCACACGCAGACATTGAAGCAGGGAACTGGAATCAGACTGAAGCGATTGAAATATATTTGCACACACTGCCCAAGGGACAAACAAGTAGGACAATCTAAAATCATAAGAAGTGAATAAGCATACATCCTGTCAGCAAAAGATTGAGCCAGACGATTTTTCCAGGTATCAAGTTTTTAGGAGCCGCCCCTTCATTAGAGTCTTTCACATCGCCAGCCGCTCCATGTAAGCCGGCCTTAGGGACATTGATGGTGCCAGTATGGATATCTATAGAAGAAAAATATGATTAGAGTTCCACAGTAACAGACAATAGTACTTAATGTGACCAGGAGTAAGAATCAGGGAATCATCATATGACTACACGACGGATCACTTCTAACCAGTTGGTGTCAGTTCAGTTGGGATTGCTTGAATGTAAGTGGCTGAAGCCAGTTGATACATTAAAAAATCGGGTAGAATTTCACGCTGCCTAGTGCAGTTCACGAGTTCATAGATGACAATGTTCAGCAGACATCATAAAGGAAAATACTGGACAAATAGATTGAAAGTGAAGCAGAGAAACATAACAGTTACGTAATTGAGATCGCACAAATGGTACCTATTTTTATACGAAAATCGTTCTGTACTACGAGTAGTAATTACCACTTCTACAATCCGGATGAACAATGGACCATTGAGTGAAACCGAGCTCATCGAAGGATTGAAAAGCGTAACGACAGCCTACACTTGAAGATATTTGGAAACTCTGTAGAGTAAATACCACCTTACCGAACTTTTGAAAGTGGTCTGGTTCTCGTAATAGAACTTATGGATGATGTAACACTCAAAACAGAGAAAGTGTGAAGTCTTGACTGTTTGTTTCCATATTCGGATGGAGGTGAATAAGTTGACCAATAGGGCTCAATAAAAAGCCATAGACCACTTGAGAACACTTGAACAAAAGTCTCTATTGCTTCATTATCAAAACCCTATAAGCATTCGAAGTTGTTAAGGCATCTGCAGCTAACCAGTGGAGACAACACTTGCGGTTTAAACAAAGCTGTCCATCAGCATCAGGTTGCCTTGACTACTACGGCTCTTCTGCGTTTTGGGTTTACGCTAAAATTTGCAGGTTCTTTCAGTCCATTTCTTCTCGTTTATTTTACTCTACATTATTCAGGGATTAAATTTTCTGTCAGAGGAGACAAAGCAAACTGTTCAGTACACTATACAAAGCACATTTTCCTACATTTTTCAAGTGTGTGCAAAAAGATAGTTGTGATAACTGATAAAAGTCGAACGTTTGTTAACCTAGACCATAAGCGATTCGTTATTATTGAGATTGGAGTTGCTCTACTTTGAGGAATAGGCACAAATCGGTCGAACTTCGAGCATCAATCTGAGACAGGGATCCCAGTTGTTGATTTCCCTTTGTAGGCAAGGTGTGCGGTGACTTTCGGTATGTGGGAGTTTGTCTCCGCTTCGCAGTCAAAGCGCCAGGTCTGCGGTTAACTCGATAAGTTCACGGAGTACATTCTTGAAGGCTGAAAAATTCTGCAGTAAAACTGTACTCAAAATCCTTTGATATTCCAAAGTGGTCTGCTATGTGGTAAAAGTGTACGATGTCTTGACCACATAAGCTGGTAACGCTTTCAGATCAATATTCAGTAATTCTATGTTGTTGCTATTAAGACCAATCCACTTATACCAGAAGCTGCTCTTTAACCCCAGAACTTGAACCTAGCAGAAGAAAGCAAATTGATGAGAGTAAACCTGCAGCTGGAGTTGAAATATATGACATCTTCTCCATCAGTTAGCTTTGGTGTTGCTGAACATTCTTGAGATTTCATGCGGACCTCCACTTGTCTCGGTTTTCACACTCTTAAAGTGGTCCCACATGTTTTTCTACCTACTGCCTGGTTCTGGAGAAGCAGATTGAAGTAGTTGTGAAAGACGAATACCACCGTGTCTATCTTCGGCTGAGTTTAACCTCCAAAACTTAGGCTGCCCTTACTCCCGCAACGACTGGCCTTCCATGAATCACACTTGAACATCTGTTGTGATATGAGGTCGTTGTTTTTCAGAATATAGTGTTGATATCACCAACACTCACGTCACGCTGAGACGTTTCTTCATGAATCAAGGTCAATGCTCTGTACGGTCTGGAGTCAGTTATCGGTTCCTCGCACGTCACGTAGTCGAGGTTTTGGCCATCTCATACGCCTCAGACTGAAGAAAGTAGACATTGTTGGAATACATGAAGTATTCGAAACAACTTTGTCCGTGACTCAGTCTTGTCATTCGATGGTAATTACGTGTCTGAAATAGTGACACTTAAACGTGTCCCTGAAGCAGTCCCTTCATCCAGGTCCTAGCATTGTACGTAGATGTTTCAAGAGCACAACTCTGGTCCGCCTTGATATCGTGGAGTTTAACTGCAACCACGTTGACACTTATTGATGTTGCTAACAGCGACGTATTCTTTGGCGCTGGCTGGGGAACGTGTATCCGAGGTAACTGAATGTTTTTACTGTCTCCAAGATGCATCCACCAATATGAATACTAGGTGCTACACTAAAGTGTTGAATGGCAATGTTTTTATTTTCCTCAAAACGTCGTTCATTTTAAAGTTTGCACAGGTGAGCGGAGGATTAATGGTTAATAGAAATTGAGTGCCACTCATATTTGGCCGCATATGTTACTATTCGAATGCATTTTTACGGCAAACATCTCTCGAAAAGACGCGCGTGATCCGATTCGTTAGAGCTCGTCTGCAGTGTGCCTTCTTTCTAAGACCGAAGTTGGAAATACTGCCAAATTTTCACGAGGCACCCCCGGTGGCCACTGTGCCACTAACCTTCCGTTAGACATCTGGCAACTAAGTTAATTCAGCTTCTGAGGAATGATCGAGTTTCCAGTCAGTAGATCAATGTCCATTAAAGCGTGGTCCGAGTCAACACCCTTTCTATATAGAGAGCGTATACTAATGAAAGGCTTTAACCGGAATAAAACTCGAGTCCGGTGCTTTCTTTCGCTAGGGATCAGCTGAAACTATATCCAAATGGTAAACCTGCGGTCATTTCTGCGCGATCCTTGAGCCGAAATGAACACCTGTCTTACTGCCCGTAGAAAAAACAGTAAGTTTTATGGTGAACTTGCTAACAGAGTTGCAAACAGTACTCTTCTACTCAGGACTGGCCTTAAATTAGATGTCCGTAAGATTGCAATCATTTTTGTTGGCCAGCTATCACTTCGAAATTTCTGAACTCAATAAAGATTGAACTGCCCGATTGGCGATAGGGTGAGTAAAACTATTGTGCGCATGTTTGTAGGTGAGGTCAAGTTAAAAGAATACTATCCGAAGAATGCTGCTAGAAAAACAGACGTAGTTATGGTAACTGCTGCACTGGATGACGAGTGTAAAGCACCAGTCAGTTAATGAGTACGTAAGATGCCACCGCTTTGTAGGTTTCCAGGCCACCGCGCGAGTCCATTATCATGAGTGTGCAGCTTATACAGAATGTTAATTGGTTGTGTTTCGAATGTTCAGGGATGACGTGAACACAAACCAGTAACAATGTGCCAATATCCTCTTATCGGCCTTCAGTCAGCTCCTCTTCACACTGACAATCCATCAGCCACAATTTATTCTCCATCCTGCACGAAAGACTTGAACAAGGATCTCTCGTGTGTGCAAATCTTGTGTATTTAGCTGCAGGCAACAGTTCTACCACATAAGTCAATGTGGCCTTTGATCGGGGAGGTGGCTCGGTTCCGTAATCGTGAGAAGTGCAAACAGTTTAACAACATTAATCGCTTGGAAATTTTTTTATACTGTGAACAGCTTTTCAGTTTCTCAAACAATAAGTGGAAGGACAGAGTCTGTTTCCAAACTTCGACAATTCGCTAGGTCGCTTGCAAACATTGCGCAACTTTGTTCTGCGCACTTTTCTGGAAAAGACTCGGTTGTCAGTACTTTCTAATCCACAGATCAGTCCTGATTGTCGTAGACCAGACCACGTGAAATATTCTTCACTCAGCGTTTGATACGGTTCAAAATAACGGAAAATTTGGCTCCTTTTTGACGTTCGCCAGTGATGTCTACTTTGTGAATCGCATATATTTTTTGATGATAATTTTTAACGAAACGCGGAAAATGTTGATTCTCACATCTTTTTATTTCCAAACTGTCGCTATCTGAACGCTTCGGTCACAATGCGGGTGAACTCAGGCTTGTTTTCACTGTATCTTCTTGATTATGATCTCGCCTTTCTTTCAGCTTCTAAAAGCATTGTGTACTGTGTGAAAAATGAAATCAGATTATTGACAACTAATCCACGTTATTCGAAACACTTCTGTGCAAAACTACACAATAAAGCTTGACCCACAATTCAACGGCTGATCATGGTTCAGCCGTACCACTCGATCACGATCAGGACAAGCACCATCTGAAAGTGATATCTGGGTTCTTGAAGCTTGTTGTAGCTCTCCTTCTGTCCAGTCTCCCATAATTATTTCCTCAAATCATCATACTGCCCACTCTGGATCAGTTTCGCAGGTTTGACCATCAATTTCAAATATCCCAGAGAACCTGGGACCGTTCGCCATATCGGCAACTACCCTCCGAACTATCTTGACAGATGAAGACCCTGAAGCGCTTGTATAACAGAAGTTAATGTGATTACTCAAAACAGTATGTCACAGACTGTTGCAAATGTTTGATATGAAATCTCGACGTTTCCTGTGACATTCTTCAGATTGTTTAACTTTTCTCAAGCAAACTACTTCTGAAAATATCCCCATTAACTACAGATTTCAGAATTACTTATGGGTTAGACAAGAAGTTAAAATAGTAGTTAAAATAAACGAAGTTACTACCGTCATCAAGAACACGACACTTTACTCAGCTTACCAAACATTTTGCTGATGGGAAGTTTCTCCTCAATCATGACATGTTGCAAGTCACCCTCTAGTTTTCGCAAAGCCACTACTGGTTGTCCGTCATGTAACATCAAGATAGCCGCTGAACGTTGGTATTGACATAGAACCTGTCCTTTTCGAAGTTTTGGATCCAATTCCTCCACTAGCTCACCCGAATCTGTCTTGGCGGATTGAGTGATGAATAAATCGAGTCGTTCTGGGGTAAAGTAGGTGTCCTCTGCGTTTCGAGCCTGCATCTTTCCAGACATTGCCAATAGAACAGGACTGGCCGAACCAGTCCAAGATGCCGGAGAATGCTCTCCCAAACGAAACGTTGTGTGTACTAGTTCGGTCAACTATAAGACAACCAGATATAACCTGGCTCAACGTCCACCATAAGCATTTAAATGAACTAGAGAAACTAGCGGAGGAGACTACAAGTTTAAAGGCTTCGCTACAAAAACCATTTGTTATGGGATAACAAAACTGAGCATGTCATAGAGTTAAGAAAAAGATGTGTACCACAAGGCTTCTCAAACAACGTTCGGTCTTACATTTCTTGTCCTCCGAGTGACCAATAGTGGAATGGCTGAGTTGGCTGGTACTTACTGCAAGCAACCTAGGACAAAGAAATACTGGCTTCCTCGTACTTTCAGGAACAATTTTGTTGAAATTGTTGGGAAGGAGAAGCTCTTAAGCTCCCTGAAGTTTACTAGCCCACTAAGGTACTTCACCCAAGAGCACGTGAATATTTATAACAAAATTAGGGTGGAGATGAAGCTGAATGCACTGATTAAAACACTCCGGTAATCGTTTAAACGTCTCTCTGGTTGCTAGTGTAATCAAACTAATGTCAGGCTTAGATTTCTGCTCTTCCATAAATCATATAATCACCAACGAGGGGATTTCTGACTACTGGGTAGCAGAAATCATACCTTGCTTCAGGGGAACTGACATCTCAACAACACGCCGATTACTCAATCGTCTGGAAACATATACGGACAGAACAGACTAGACTCTCCGGGTGTCCTCCATTTAAAGACTCACTTGTATCATCAATATTGGTTTTGAAGTCTGATGTGATAAACTACAGGTACAATTTGCAGTTCAACAACTTAACCTCCTTGTCATAGTACCATTTAACTAGGTTCTCACAAAACGAAATACCTGAACAGTATTCGCTTCAACATATTACGACAGGATTAACCGTCCATAAATCTCACCTCCATGGTCCCAGCCTTACAACCAAAACCATATTTTTGTGAAATCCAATTTACATTTAACTTTATTCTACTCACATTTTTTTAGTAGGATACCTTTATCACTGAATTTAATGTGACGCGACAGAGACATTCGCCCAGCTTGATGCGCCAAAAGACATTTCATTTCCATAAGTCCTATATAGACGCAAGCAGTTGAAGTGTATCCGAATTTCCTACTTATATTTTGCTTCCCTTCACAATGTGCCACATTTTTATGTGAGTAACTGTAACGCATTACATATTTTACCGTTAGAATTATCTAGACGTTTCCGCTGCACCGTTATGCGTGTTTGTGAACCTGCTGGTAGGTTTCTGTATATTTGAATTGTCTATTATTGAATTTGTTGAACCACTTTAGATATTAGTATATATATATTAACGCACAAAAATCTGCCCTCTGTCCATTTTGAATTATATGTTTAAATTAATTGAAAAGGGGGCACACACTGAGTAGTGAACGATTTATTGCGACGTCTCATATCCACACTGCGATCCGTTGTGAAGCAAATAATTGTGTCGGAATGAGATTGTTCTGCTGCTCACCGCCTGTCGGTCTGTATTTGCTTGTTTTCGTTTCACCGTCAACGATGCTGACGTATGGCTGTCTATGTCTACGTGTCGATTGAACGAATTCCGTGAATAGAGAGCTTCCAGTACAAAACACTCCTGTTTCAGTTTAGCCCACGACACCACTATATTGACCTCGCGACCTGTGTCTGCGCAGAGGTGGCACAGTTGTAATCTAGGGTCAGCCAATAGCATCGCTAATTTGTGTTCGTGCACGCGTGTATACATAGGTTTGCCTGTCCGCCCACATACCGTTGATCACACCCGAGGCATGAAATCGTGCAGACTGTTCGTGTGGTTCTACGTGGTTCTTAGCGTTTAACACAGCCGAACGTAGTGTTGAGTTTGGCTTATGTGACATTTGAAGGCTCAGTGATTGGAGCATCCTTTGTACTGTTATTCGTGTTTTGGGTTTTGTACGTCCACTTCTTGTGGACCCTTTAATAGATGCCTTCATAAAGCTACCGGGGTATCCAGACCGTGCGTAAGAAGAGGCTACCAGAACGCATAATCCGACTCTTCTGATGACTTAACAATAATGATTCAGGATTTTTGAATACATGGAAAATATTGATAGTTCAATCATTTGGAGTAGACTAAGTGACCGTTAATATTCCACAGTGGACACCGCCTCCCAGCGGCATCCAGTCCTATCATTGATCTCACTGACTCACCTCTGAGTCGCCACTCACTGATGCTGAATCTTGGCTAGGACCAATGAGAATGGCCTTCTCTTCTGTCTCATCTTCAGGTAAATAAGACCATATCAGACGGTCAGTTTCGTGAGCAGGATAGCCGGTACATTGAAGTTGAACCTCGTTTGGTTTTGACTGCTTGATCTGACCAATATTTACCACTAAAGAAAAATCACACGAGGTAATAATTAGGAGACAAAACAAGCCGTGTTGACCGCCTTTAATGGCCAGTTTAGATAGCTTGGACTCTGGATAAGAACAGAAACGAATTAGTTTTGAATAGAGTAGTCAGAAAACACAAATTAACATACGAATTCATTTCGAACACTCTTGTGAGTCGTGAGCTTGTGATTACATGAAAATGAAAAACAACAGGATTTGATTGAAAAAAGTTGGAAGTGCATGTCGAACCGGATCATGATTGATACAACGATCAAACCCAAAGTAAACAAAGGTTAACCAATATTTTTGTGCACATAGTATCGGTTGCCGAAGCCTGATCAACAATGCTTCGATATAGTTGATGATTTATGAGCTGTGAGTGTTCCTAGAGAGCTTAGACGAAGATGCCATATTAACATTGTGATCTTTGATCTATAAGTTCATTGCAGTGGATGGAGTGACGTTTCGTCCTCACTGAGCCCACTCACCAGCGAGTGCGTCGGTGAGCGGCCAGTGCAATTCTCAACCCATTCGAGATGTGTTCCTTGGCCCTGGATTTTAACATTATTTCTGTTCTGCCAATGTAAACGTTTCCTGAAATTCAGGAAAACTGATAGATACAGCGGTTGCTGGAAAGCATGAAAATTTGCTTTTTTTATCGGGTTTACAGGTAACCTAGTTTGTGAGAGCCATATTTCTGAAGGTGTTCATCAGACTATACCCTATGGAGGGGAGTTTGATGTAGATAGCTTTCTCAGGCACTTCCACTGTTGCATTTTTCGCAGGAATAAGTTTACTCCATTCCCAGATAAAATGTCCCGGGAAATTGTTTGCACGAGTCATTTGATACAACACTGTTTGTTCAGCTGGTAAACCAACCTGGCAACATATTCTTGACGCCTCGTAAAACACTGTACGTATTGGTGAGTTTTTATATACAACAGGAGCAAAACTCATGAAGTTCATGTATTGCATCGTTCATGTTGGTTTACGGTAAACTGAACGTTCAACAGATGCGTCTGGACCGTCTCTAACCAGATCGTCCAAGAAGCACAAACAGTTCTCAGCCTCGTACCCAACCTTGACTGAGAGATTTGGGTGGACTGAGTCAGAAGATTGAATATTTCTTTCTGACTGTTTCTTGTTTTGCCCAATCAAGAACATGCCGTCGACACACCTTTTGTAGAGTTCAAGGTCGTCCATAAATGGAAATAATGCTCGTTTAACTTCGACCGTGAACACTTTGGATAAAACAGTGCCGAGTGTGTTCCCCATTGCTACACAATCTATCCGTTGAAAGACCTTATCTGAAAAACAAAATCTTACATTTTTCTCCCAGAGGGAAAGCAAACGCTTCAAATAGTCAGCAGGAATTGTAATTTGGGTAATTTGTGCCTTCAGACTTCTATTCAAATGGCCAGAAGGGACTCAATATTGCAAAAGAATTTCGTCCAAAATGATACGCATACCTAATTATTAACGATTAGCAGCCTGATTTGTGGTGCCTGCTACACTAATACGTGCGATATTTGTTTCGGGTTGAGGAGTGGTCATTCAAAGTGAAGTAACGATCGACTGGATTAGCTAAAATACGACGTACCGAAAATACTCCTGAACGGGGATGCACTTCTCCCACTTAAACAGACAGCGGCCTTATTCACGGTGCCTTACTTATACAGATAAAACAGTGACATTTTACACACAAATAAATCAAAGCAATCTGCAGATGAAAGAATAAATCAACTCTTAGCTGTTGAACAAATTCGGAGCAGTGTAATAAATCAAAACTGTCCTGTTTCTCATTCGTGCGGACAATGCTTCGTAATGAACTAATGTGCTTTGAGATGAAATGTGAATCCCAATTCTTGATGCATTCCGTCTTATTTAGTTCCAGTAAGCTCACGGTCACCTGGTTACACGCAGATTAGCGACTGAGTTTGGTTAACTTATCAATAACACGTGATCCTTTTTCAAGGTTGTTCCATTTAGCACTTTGTGAAATGTCCACAGAACAAGCAGCTTACGGAGTCTGCGTGAGACAGTATTGTGGCTGTCAAGAATAGACAACTCAGCTGTGAGACTATGGTGGAACAAGTCGGACGATTTGAGCCAGCGGGACCTTAATTCTTATACATGTGTGGTACTTTGAGGAAAAGTGGTAGAGAGGGAGCTCGATCACTTCAGACTCCATGAAGAACGACATAAATGGGCTCTAATGATGCAATCTGTATGAACACCATTAAAAGAACAAAGCCGGAGTTCAGGTTGTACATAACAATCCTATATAGAATCTCAAAAAACACGTCGTTTCTAGTTAGCTGAACGCTCACAGGTAAGCTACTGCTGACTGCATATCACGGAATCCAACGATGGTAGAGGGAATTATGTCGTAAACAAACAATTACTAAAAAAACAACAAATTGGATGGATCATGTACTGTTACGATATGAGAGGAGGAGTCAGCGCCGTATGATGGACACCAAGCTGAAGGTGCCTAAACGATGATCCGGGTTTCCTTCACTTTCAGCAGTAAACGTGACCTTGTTTTACTGGAAGCACAACGTAGGCTTAAATTTCACATTAATCAATAGTGTATGTGTAGCTTACGCTGCATAACATGGATATAATGCCTCGGTCTGCGAACATTCTGGAGTTGAATCCATTTGCGAACCTTTGGGATTCTAGCTAGATGTGTATCTGCAAGTGGATTTGTTTACACACTGAAATTAAAGCTGTTGGGTTCCATCTATTAGGCCAGGATTTTTAGTATACTGTCGCAACTATACACTCCGATCATCCGCTTGTTAAAGTAGAGTAGAATATCTCTCTAGAAAATCTTGAGATGTCCATGAAGGTGTAAAGTACAGTGTATGACTATCAGTCGGTGTCGTAGCTGCACATTCCAGTCCTTGCAGGAAACCGTTTGTTGATAGTAGTGCTTCCATAAAATTATACAATTTGTTACGCAACACTTAGTATTGTGGAAACACATTTGGGTCTGGGTACGACAGCCGTGAGTAGATGGTTGAAAAAAGTGAGTCATCATGCGCGGCACATGGTTCATCATAGAAAGTAATAATTTCAACCGTCGGCTGACTTGGTGTAAAGCAGCGTAAACCACGATCGCAGAATACTGCTACAAATCGAATGAATTAATCGGTACATGAAATTGCAAAACTGTTGAGGCATATCTATGTAGATTGGACAATAGATAGAAATTTTGTTAACTGCCTATGGACTCACCATCCGGAATAAAATAATGGTGAACAGGAGAAATGAAAGATTTACAAACCTACCTGGTGTGGATGCAACATTGAGTTGAGCATGAACTTTCGGTAGTGTTGCTGTCGTGAAAACCATCTCGTTGTCGGCTTCGACTTTCTCTGACGGGGAATTCAAAGCACATGCAAATTCTCCATTCGAACTCGGTGAATTGATTGTTTTCAAAATTGAGGTGTGCAAGTTTTCTTCGTCAGTATTCTCACTGTGCTGGCTGGTGATGCTGATTGAAGGATCCCCTTTCACCGGATCTCTCAATAGGGTCCACACCTCCCCCGATGATCCACGTCTGTACCATTCAATCTTTCGTTTGACACCACCCAAACTGGCAGTGCAGTTTAATAACAGTTGTTCTCCGGCCTTCTGAGAACTTCCTGCGCCGATTTGAAGTCGAATGTCTAGATTGTGCCAAAAAAGTTAGTGTATGTGTGAATTTGGACAGGGCTGAGGTCTCAGATGCTACGATAAAATTAGACCTAAAGGCAGTTCAACAAAATAATGGTCAACATCCGTGTCGCAAAGCTCAAATCCTAGAATGAACAAGAGTGAGCCATACTGTGTGAACTCACCACATAATAAATCGGCTGAGTAATCAAATGTAATCTTTGCTGTGATGAGGTCTGTTAGTTTTAACACACACACACCGGCCTTCTAATATTGACGAGAGTCAAGCTACTTCTGACACGTCTGAGATTTACCAACTACTGCTACAAGCATAACTAACATTTTCGCAAATATTTGGTCCCACTGATTACTGTTGATGTACTGTACTGGTGTTTCTACCTACCTGCGTCATATCCACCGCAGGCAAACCCAGGGGAATCCAGTCCGCGACCATTGGTTCAGTGCTAGTCACAAGTTATGGTTTGGATGCGTCCTCGTGTGTGACAGTGATAAGGCACAGCTGTCCACCACCCCATCAGAGGTCACTCGGACTAAGTGCCTGGCATGTCCTTCTCAAAGCACGCACACAACCCTGATAAATGATTGGTCACTTGCAGACCAACCGCAAGTTGCTGATCGAACGTAGCTCACGTGAACGAGTAAATATAATGGTCAAGAAAAACAAACTAACGCATGTTGTCCCTGATTGCTGGGATTAATAGTGGGTCGTCTGACGCTGAACTATAAGTCTTTTATTACTGTAACTACGGGTATCGTCGGCTTCCCTTAGGAATACAAGTTTATCCTTGCCCATTTAACGACATTTGTTCCACCGAAGGGTGCAACGCAGAGATTTACCGTACTATGTACACTAACTCTATTCTATAACAGACTGTTTGGACGGGACACTTCACCATGAAAATCGCTAAGATCTTCCAGCACTAACGCCATCAACTGCCACTGTTTATTCACCCCACACTATCCGCTCGTAAGCGATTCGTTTTGTTGTTAGACAAAACCGCCTGTTTGATTGTGAACAACATTGGTTCAACATCTGAGTATGTTTGATTTGGAACGCTCAAGTGCAAGCTGTCATGTGAATTTAACAAGCAGATTTGTAGAAAAGCAAACTTAGCGTGGAAATTCGAAAATAGACTAACATTACAGAGAGTTATAAAGTAACATCAGCCTTCCCTACCAACCCTCTGTTTTTTTGGAAAATTTGGACATTTGTTTTTAATAGGATTAATAGAATGCAATTATGATTTTCATGTCCCAGCGCCAAGTTCACAACAATTCTACGTCAACGAAGTTACTGATTCCCTCTTATTTTTCTTGGACTCATTATACCCCTTATCCTCGATGTTCATTCCAAACACTTTTTGTAAACTTAATGGCAGGTGATCATTGAAAAGAACGAATGTCATTTCAGTTTGACGATCATTTGGTTATAACCGCCACAAACTGGCATCCTGTGGTAAACCGTCCAACCCTTGTTCCATAGGAACTGGTAGATTAGAAGAACCAGCCTGAGTGCTTGTTTTTTCAAGGAATTTCGTAGGACCCGTGGTTCGCTGGATGAAAGCTGGTTGTCGGCTTCAGGTACTACCTGAGCATCTGGAACTAAAATTCTTCATTTGAAGACTAAGAGCTGTCACATCACCATACTGGTGAGTTTGTGCTACCAGAAAGAAGTCTCTGAACCTATGCTTCTTCCTGCAGCAGAAAAGTGTGAACTTCTATATAGAAGGATAAATGTGCTCGACTGTTCTGTGTTCCGTTCATCTGTAGGTTTGTAAAAACCTGAGCATTTCAGAGGGACCACCAACATTTATTCAAATTTACCAGTTGCTGCTTGCATGCATTTTTCGAAGGTGATTGGATCATCGCGTGCGTCACTACGCTGCTCAAAAAGGGATTTTCGGAGACAGTAGCTTGAACATTTCTGTTTCCGACACTACGTTCCGTTAACGACCTTATTAATTCAGAAAAGTGCTTCTTGTTTCATCTTACCGATTACCATGTACAGCTGCTCTGGGTACCCCGGGGTAAATTGGAAAACAGTGTTGAGTGGATGTCTGAAATGACTGACTCTGAAACCTGTCTGCATCAACTCACGTGCTTCCCCTCAATGGGGGGCGTATGCTTACTGAATATACATATGGTTAGAATTACTGTTAACTGTGTCACCATGGAAAGATTCCCATGAACCGCATACAGTGACCTGTTTTCTTTATCCGTTCTTTGTTATGTGATACTTTCTTAAACTTCGCTACTAAGTAGTGCTGCATAACGATATATGGTGTAGGACCAACAAGCCGCTATGACTGACCTGGATAAATTTTCCGATTACATTCATTAACAGTTTTGTTTGGGAAAGGGTGCAACATATATTTCGGCTTACAAGTGGCTGTTAAATGTGGTTATTAAATGTAATTTGTGATTTTTTTAAAACTGTGCTTCCTGCTACAAATCGAATTTGTTTTTGGTGTGAGTCAAACAGTCGACTGTATGAAACATCTAGTCGCTTCCATGTGGACAGACCATTATGCTTGTTAGACTGATAAAAAGTCTGTCTTGACCTCGCTTTCAGTTTCACTAAATGTCACTAATAGACCGTTAAAAGCAAACGTGAAACGTTTATCTTAGCCGTGAAAGTTAAGGTCTCTTGTTCTGTGCACACGCAATACATCACCTCCTCAGCAGTTAAGCCTATTCAGATACACAGCGAACACATTTCCTCGAGGCAGACCAATAAACGTTTCCACGCCACTTGAAGACCATACACCAAGTAATAACAAAGGGAACACTAACACTGTTTATCACACACACCAAACAGTTCGCCCTTACTTGGAAAATGTGTCTGATGCACGAAAGATCTTCCAACAAATGCACCACCAATATCAAACTATGCTTTCGTCAATCTGGATTTACCGTAGTAAAAGTAACTGGTTGAATGTGTGAAGTGAAATGGGGCGCTTGGCTTGTGGATAACTGATTTGGTCTCCGACTGTGTTCACTTGAGAACACTACACCAGAATCTATCCGGACGGAGTCAACATTCAAGCACGGATGTGAAACGCACGCCCATGATCTCAATCCGAGTAGGTTGGTGAAGGTGCACTTGATCTATGACTATTTCAGTCGTTGTTAGAATAATATGGAATTGCACCTGCTCCATTTCCTTGTTGTCCGGGTCACGGTTTTAATCTCTTTTTATGGTTTTGCTTTATTGGGCTTTCAGAATCGTTGTCCGCTTTACTGAAACGACTGTACTGTCTAGTGATGAACGAGTCATTATGTGATACAAATGGAGTTGTTTGTAACAATCGACAGTCCAAAAAAACCCTGACTTCATTATTTTCCCAGTTTGAAGCTTTAAATTGGCGACCTGTGGGTGTCTCCTTCATGCTGATATTCTTTTGAGACATAACACATCAAGACATCAAGAATTATCGTACAAAGCATAGTAATAATACTCAGCTGTTCACAATTTCTTGTTTCACAATTACCTCTTAATCATTCTGCCTTTTGATATTTCGTGATCACAATTATTTCTACAGCCAAAAAGAGTGAGAACATTTGGCTCACACTTCAATAAATAGGTTAGGCAAATAATATCTGGAGCATTATGTGTGTTATGTCTGGAAGACGGGAATTTGCAATTTTACCACTCTTGTTCACATGACCCTACGTGTTGGTTATTGCCGATTCAAACGCTTCCACATCTCCGTCTTTGACTTTAACGAAACCGAGTCTTGCGGTCAAACTAGAATGGGGATCTCATTTAAGTTCAAAGCAGAGTAAGGAACGCTCGATTGGATCCTGGTGAACAGTCGCCTATGACAACCCAATCTCGATATATAGGTTAACGTCTTTTAACGAACTACGATGTTCGTACTAACAATAATGTGTTCTATGGAAGTCTCATCTACTTCATTAAAAAATCTGAATACACAGATATCGTCTTATTAATACAAATTAAATGCGTTACCTGACCGTTCTTCTCGAGACAAAATATAATGCGTGATCTGTTTGGTGTGTGAGCAAAACGAAACAGTCACAACGAATGACTGCTGACAGTAGCTACCTTCTGAGCGTCGCAGTTTAAGATGGAGAAGACATTGCATTATTTGCAGACTGCCCTGGGCATCTTGCTCTTCAAAACAAATCAACCACATAATAGACAGCCATCCATGATGTGTAGTCGCTTTAGTATATCAAATAATCAGCGTTCATATGCTCGTAGGTGAAAGATAACTAATTGGCAGTCGAGCAAATGAGGAGTGAGTATAGTTCAACAGGTTGTGCTAATAGACACACTGCCCAAGTCAAGTCAGCTGAGTGAGCCTAATTAACAGTATGAACAAGCCGCAGTAATTGTGGATGTTTGGTTAGAAGAAGTTCGGTCTGGAGGAAGTGTGTAACTGCAACAGGAGTGGATTTCCATCTCATCGACTAATCCTATAGACAAATGTTGCTCGGTTCAGCTCATTTCTGAAGACGATAACAGCGGTTGTGGACTTCAGTGCGAGTTGGCGTAAACCTTGTTTAGACTTCGAGAATCGTCTGGTTGAATAACAGGAAATGATGAGATGACAGAAATCAAGTTTTCCTCGCTTGCAATTGTGTCGGCCATCTGGTTAGTTTGAACGGGGCCATATTTGAAAGTTTGTTTGGTTATCGGCACCCAGTTGCGTTTACTTGAAAGATCGGCTACAGATGTTGGGAAGCAGTTGAGGTAATCCCAAGCAAACGTGAGCAGTAACTTCTCCCCTTTACGAACGCCATTCGCGAGAAGCAGAACTGGCTTTGAAGCTTAAGCTTAGGCTGTAAGTCTAGATGTTTTTTTCTCGTTTTCACCGATACTGGAGATATAGTGGTATCAGGCCTTCCGAACAGTTTGGGAAACGAAAGATTTACCACGGGATTGACACTCAATACAGGTTAAAATGGGGCGACCACTGGGGTATCGGTAGTGTCCCCATGAATTCCATGCTATTCTGTGACCTTATAATGTGCCGATTCATCAAGCAAAGCTGTGTACAAGAAAACGCGGGATTCCAAATCTATACAGAGCACGTTAGCCAGCTTTCTCTCCTATGGAAAGTTTTGAAGTGCCTATATCCTACTAAGCAGCCGAAGACAGTGGTCTTTTTAAATCAAGTCAGTCATCTTGGTTGAGCCGATCATCATACAGGTAGCAGATTAGAAGTAGCATCACATCACTAGCACAATGGCTGGCGGCTTTTACAGCTGAATTCCGAGTATGAGATACATTTGGCCAGTAACGGTTTTAGGCATCGTGTGCATCGTTGTTATAATTGGCACCCCCTTTTCCAAAAAGAAGAATTATTCTAAGGTTGACCACATAGCTGTTAGTTGTAACTGGTGATGCTTCATTCAAGACTGTCGTTCTTATCGGAAAACATGCTTGGATTTAGATCGTACGTTGACATGCTGTTGTTTTGTTCTTACAATTGCCGGACAGCGACCCCACCGACAACGACGGGTGACTGTTGAAAGCTGGCTATGACCTTGGTAAAGCATAGGTAACAAGCTAGCCGAAATAATTAGGTCAGTAGTTCCCATCCTGAAAACCCCCAATAGCTGCTGAACCGGAAGTAAGTACTACAATAATGAATCTCAGGGAATTCCCCAGGGATGCTAGATGCTGGAAGAAACATTCCCCCTGGCTGTTCATATAACAGACTTAGAAAGGACACCTGCGAGAAGCTGAAGCGTAGCCTGATCGCCGGTCGTGAGGTTTGGTCGATGGAGAAAGATTAGGAAATGGAAATCACTTTTGCTTCAGGTAACAATGGCAGATTGTCCAAGCTTATCCGTCCTATTAGTCCAAAGGGACCTCCTCTCGGTGAGGCTGATAGCGAGACAGACGGCAAGCTCATTCACAATAAAGTCAGACGATTAGAACGTTCGGCGTACCAACTCGAAGGTCAATTTAGCTGGCCTCCTCCTTCTACTGTGTTGCTACCACAAACTCGTAACGTAGCACTCTGGTTTGTAGATTTAGCACTACCAAAACAACTGGAATCTGCAATTGCGTTTTGGCTGTCAGACATAATAGGTCTGCTAGTCCAGATGATCTGGTGTTAGCAATTTTCAGAAGAGGTGGAGAGGCTTTAGTAGAGGCCTTGACTTGGTTGTTCCAACTTGTACGGGCGACAGGTAACATCCTTGGTGGTGAGGTCACCTAGTAATAATTCCTGTACTTAGAAAAGGAGTCGGGGGTTCCCATAGATCATGCAGAAAATAGCTTGACCTGAGTCATCGTTAAGGTTCTGATATTCATCATAACTCGTCGATCTAATGCAGATCAAGAAACAAAGGTTAGTGTCCTGGGCGCGGCTATATTGATGACGTTTTCACTCTTCAACAAATTCGGGAGCAGGGTTATTAAGTACCGCCAGTCAGCTGTTATCGCATTTTTGGAGGATGAGTGTGTTTGAATCAGCGGATCAGTTTACACTTCCAGATTTGCTTGAACGCAGGGGTGTATCAACCAAGTATTATCCAAGTTTTAATCCATGCTAGTGTTCACGTTGATCCATCTGACAGTTTCAGCACCAGCAGCGGTGTACGGCAAGGACGTTCACTTTTAACGTTTTTGCTCACTTTCGTTATGGACGAAATAATGGAGGACTGTTTCCGACTCTCATTGCCGTGGACTCAGGCCGTGGACCTCCTACCGTGTGGAAGACTGACTAACTTCGATACTGCTGTTTGGCAACATTCAATCAGCACAAACAAGACTAGACGCTGTTTCGCACTCTGCAAATTGATTTGGAATGTGGTTTTCAGCCTCAAACTGCAAAGTGTTTCTAGGCGGGTACCGTAGTTATGTAGATGTGATGTTTGACAATGGAGGTTATTGACCAGTTTGTGTATTTGGGAGGTTATATCAGCTGCGGTGAGGGTGTAGGGAATGAAATGGATGCGCGTATCTCTGAGGCTAGGGCGATACCTGCCAATCTGCGGCACTCCTGGTAACACAGAGGCATCTCTTTAAGAATTAAGGGTGGCGTATATAATGCGACAGTAAGAGCTGTATTACTTCACGGTAGCAAAACATGGTCGCTAAGGGCAGAGGACGCGATAGGCCTTCAGACTTCTGATCATCGGTGCCCATGTCCGGCTGCTGGTGTCGGGTGACCCCAAAGAGCAGGCAAAAGAGAGGTTGTTGAGCAGGTATTTTATAATAATTACCAATCGGATTCCTTTGTTCAGTCTGTACATTTGCACAGGCTGAGGTGGTTAAAAAATGTCCTGGGGATGCCAGCTCGTCATCTGCCTCATCGAGCCCTGTGTTCGATGCTTGGCCGACTGTCGTAAGTTGCGAGGTTGACGGACGGTAACCTGTCTTAGAAAGATGAAGTCGTTCCTGAAGTGGCCGGCTACCGTAGGTTGGATTCACTTTCCCGGATGAGGACTTCGCGGCCCGGAGAGTTAGTGGGTGAATGTGTTAGGTACTGGGTAGTGAAAGCATTAAGGGAGCTGTTTTGCTAATGACGTTTTACTTCAACTTATAGCTCGGTTGGTTGCTTCAAAAATGTAGCAACCTGATGTTGGTAGCTTGGTTATACACGTGACTATTTTTATTAGTTAAATCCCTTGCCAACTATTTTCGTTTTTCTTTTTTGTTGCCGGAGTTTTCTTTTATTCTTCATGACTGTATTATAGTTAATCAACAATGGGATTCACTGATGTATATCTGTGTGATGATGACAAGGATGAGATGTAATCATTGCCTTCGGTTCGGTCGCACATAATCTTCTGCAGAACCATCGCTTTCGCAGAGAAGTCTCAGAAAAAGACGTACATCTAATGATACTAGTATCCTCATTCTACAAAGAGGGTGAGAGTTTGAGGACAACTAACTCGGATGTTCACCAACCATCACGGTGTTCGCCAGTTGTATCCGGTTGTCTATGCTATTCGATCGTATCACTGATGAAAACCTAAGAGGTTAGCACGAGGTGTTATGCCTTATGTTAACTGACCTATAGTGATCTGACAACACTGTCTTGTTAGCCCTCCATCAAATGCAAATCTACTGCAGACAGTCCGTTTGATTATGCGGACAGGTTCGCGTACTTGAACAGCAAAATATGGTTAGCCTGTAATATTGCTCATGGGTTGCAACGAGAAAAACGAATGCACTTGCTGGACGTTGTATCTTGCTTCACATTGTGATTGATTACCAAACCGAATGTGCGAGTATTCCAACTCTTGGCAGAATACCACAGCGAGGCCGCAAGGTATGTCGGAAATCCCAGAGCACGCAGATTGTAGACAATACGTGCGACCGGATGGGCCACTGATCAACAAGATCGGACCAACGGACTAGGAACAGCAGGCGACAAACCTCTCTCACACAGACCGGGCAGAAGTGCCCGCCATGTGTGAGCGGAAGCCGTGGGTGTGTTGTGGACCAGGATGTCGCTTCATAATCGGGAGCGCGCGTGTGGTGTTGCAACCAGAGAGTTGAACAGTGAAAATTTCGTCTTACTTGACGACTTTCTGCTACAAATGTGCCATCGAAGTCACCTTCGGTTGATGGTGTGAGGAGGGATGTACGAAGTTTGCTTGGGTCCTGTATAGTTCCACTCTCCGGAACTATAGACTGCTCCCAACCATGGTAACAAGGGACTATATGGAGAGGTAATACATGTACATAAAATGTCGATCGACCTAATTATATGCAAGCCTGTCGACTGATACACATGGGTTTGCTTGTTGTGATCTGACTCCTGTGTTTACAAACCCTTTACAAGCAAGTGTGTGATATAAAAACTGAGAATGGCTATTCCACGACGCAACCCTATACTTAGTCGTCTTTTTAATGGTAAAATGTTCGTGTCGAACGGGTGTTTACTTAAGTTCTCTTTGTTGCATATTTCATGGGGCTTTCTCGGAAAAACCCTGGCTCTTGGATTGGCGCTTAGGATAAGACTTATTGATATACCCTGTGGCTTCGCATAAACTTCACTGGTTTAATTTGTATGGAAGACTGACGAGAGGTGTGCCACTATTTATATAACGCAAGAGTTGTGCTGGCGCTTTCAACTTTACTGACAGAGTTACTGAGAGTACTGAGAGTTACGTGCACATCTGCGGAGATTTTTACAAAGTCAGTAAAGTGTGTTTGGTAGTCCGTGCGTTAAACTAAAATGCTGCTTAGTAAAGAGCAGAAACGCAAATAAACGACCGCAGACTTCGATAGTTTTAGATTTGAGTAATCTACACAACTTACTATGGAGAAATCTAACATTTCTGACACCTGAATACTTCGGTTCCGGATCTAATAATGCTTTGCTGTTCGCTGGTTGATGCAATGCGTTTGAACTGAAGCGGTTTCCTGATTGAAGAAAGTTTAGTCAATCCGTGTTTGCGCACAAGCTGCTACAGACGGAATTATGGTCAGACGGGCGTCGATCAATCAAAGGCGGCGATTATCTGCTGTTGATTGCGTAGCTATATCAACAGCGGGTTGATAAATGCAAGATCTTGGAACAACACAGCAACAATCCGGCCAGTCAAAACGTGGGGATGCCTGTCGCTCAATAGCAGTAGTTAATACTGTACAACAACCTAGTCAGTGGTAGAACATTTAGCAATTAAATGCACAAGCCGTTCAGGGTTACTGAACTCCCACTCTGATATATGACAGGTGTGATAACGTCCACACCATCGTGTCACAGCACAAGAGTCTGAATTCAGCGTTCTGCTTGCAAGAGGTTGCGCCATATTACTGAATTATAGCCAGCGAGCGAGCATGCTGGAGTCTAGAATTCCTTTCCGAGGTAAGACAACAGGTTGTTTGACCATGCGAACGGTCAAACAATTCATACGTCCAAACTCGTGGCTACTCAAAATATTTCAGTAGCCAAACGTTTCCAATAAAAATAGCAATCAGGGCTCACCCACAAGTTTGAATGAGAATGTACGGGTTTGTTGGAAGTATTGCGATGCTATACAATTAACTGGGCAATTACTCCGTTTACCGTCTAACATCGGTTATCTTTAATTCGATTGCATGCAAGATTCTTATTCATTTACCTTCAACAAGCTGGAGGTGGAATACCCGATGACTGGAACTGTCCGGGTGGGTGCAAACATAATCACCCGCATGGGCCAATTTTACATCGGGAATATGCAATATTAGAGTGTTTCCTCCTCTTGGGGATGTAGTCTCTTCTACGTAGGGATTTGAGCCGGCTTCAGCTGTTATGATTTCCTCTCCACTAGGTGAAGTCCATGCAAGTTTTCCCTTTTGTTGTGTGTGGCACTCGACACTGACCGACTCTCCGGGCTTGGCTTCATGGGACTGAATATTTAATTCCAGTTCTGAAGTGCAGGGAATGATTATAACTAGTTGTGATTAGAAAAGCTTGCTTAGAAATAGGAAACACATTCACGAATTTCATTCAATAGGATCTGTTGAGGTTGTGACTTATCAGACGAGGTGATCAATTTTACGTACATTCTGCTGTCTCACTGCTGATTACCTGCTCTATCTTACTTACTTCAAGGGGAATGAGAACCGTAGTAAAAACTATTCGTAAGTGAATTGTTATCCTTCAGCTTCAACATCTGTCCGTGCACAAAGTACCTAATGCGGTCAAGGTTCATGGAATGCACATACAGTGGTTAAAAATGGGTGTGTATTACCTATAAACTATACTACCAAAATTTGCCGCCAAACCCCACATCTTTTGAATAGAGGGGCGTGCTTCTGCAGTAACTGGTGGGCATACTGAACCGACGCTTTGTCACTTAATTCTCGATCTGTTTACTCACGTTGTGCATGGTGTGCTAGGTTGGTCCAGCTAACCAGTCTGCACATCGACCCTCTCTCTCATAGTCCAGCAGAGGGCAAGAATTTCTGATCAATAGAATCGCCTATGGGAATAGTGTCGTGTCCTTGCAAGTGGACGTTTGCTCAGTGCACAATGTATGCCAGTAGAACTTCGTGAGTGATATCTTGCAAGTTCACTTCATCTGACAGAAAAATTGAGTATCGATCACCAGAGATGGTTTTTAACCGGATTGACATCATGGCCATCACGGTTGCGATTTACCTTGCATATCTCTCCCATCCAATTTCGAGAACTTTGAGATCGCTCTAACAAAGAGGTCCACTGAACAGTCTGTTACATTGTGATGATTCTACTAAGTGGTAGAAACTAAAAGTGAAAAATAAATTTCAGCGTGATGAATGGACGGTTAGTTTCTTCTTCGTTTCATTGAAATTAGTAACTGCTGAAACAATGGTTCCCATCGATAAATTTGAAAAAACCCAATAGTAGCATGTAAGATGTCTTGCGCAATGACATTTCGTATCAACGAACACATGCAGAAATGGCTTCTGAATTCAGGGGTCAGTTGTGCCGTCAGTGCCATTACAAAACACCTTCTACAGACCGGCCACTCAGTGGACCCTAGAACGGCTTTCAGAGTGTTCTTTAGACCCAAGCTAAATCAGGCTCTCAATAACGCGGAAGACGTCGCAATACAACGACTGCATCCCTCTTTATGCGCTCAGAAACAGTTGGTGACTAATCTTTCACTTTGTTAGTAAGAATGCAACTGGTACTTTTTGAACAGTATTTCAGCTCTTGTTTGTTTTTCTGTATATTTTTTCTAACCATATCTGACATTCCCCACTCAAAATGTATGTGTCGTTAACCACCTCCGTTTTGCGTCGAAATTATCAATCAGTTGCATTTTGCTGCTTCCGCTCTGGTCACCTGACTGACTGTTTCAAATATTTCTAAACTGATTTCGCGTAGCTGTTTGGCCCCCCAACTATATAAAGTGTATGTTAATTTCGCAAAAGTAACCGATGAGATGCAAACGAAATGTCATTGCGGAAGACATCTTACATGCTACTATTGGCTTTTTTCAAAAGTAACTGTTACTTTGAAATTAAAACATTCACGGAAGTCCTAAAATGAGAAGGCTCTTAACAAACGAATTGACCTGACCTCAAAAGTTACGCTAGTTCTGAATCGTCTTATGAATAAAAGAAATAACTATTAACGATAATTGAGAGTTTGATCAATTCATATTGAGGTCGAGTCAGTATATCTCATTTGATGAACGTACTTTCTTAGCATATATCTTGTTCGAAACACTGACTCCGTCTGATGTCAAAACGCATTAGCTGTACTCAACTCATCACTCAGTTGGATTAATTCTGACTCTGATCACAGCCCCAGTAAGAAGGTTTCGATAGAATGATAAGCAGAAAGGATGTAATAGCTCAGCTTCATTCGTATTAATATGGGAAAAACGTGAACACTGCTCAAGAAGACTTATGGCCCAACTTTCGGGTGAGAACATAATTAAAAAGGTGTTCATCAGCCTGCTTGATATACACGACAGCCAGAATTACATTATCGGCTCACATTTGAGAACATGCTGATAACCGCAAAAAGACTGAATTTCGAGTCTTAACCTTGTGACCCAGTTATAACTTCAACTATCCTGTAGTACTCTCATATGTATTACGAGTTGAGGGAAACCGAGCATTTAGAACGAACGATCAAGCATTGATAGACAGAATCCGGAAAATTAGTCTTGATCGAATTATTCTGTTATCCTAACCCGTCCTAATAGTTTCAGCACGTAGATTCAGCAAAGAGTTGGCGGTTTGCGTATGGTTCATTGACCTGATCTACGTCATAGCTCGAACGACATTGAAAGTGCTGAGACTGCGTGTTATCTGGCTGGATGTAAACTTATCCGATCTAGTCTTATGTGACCGGCTCGATATCGTTTAATCTACCAAACCTAAGGCATTAAAGAACTAATGGCCAAAAGGCACCGTGAGTCAGCGACTGCTTAGTCCTACGGGTAATATTTTTAAACGTTCTTGCAAACACCCCGGCCACGTCAGATAATTAGCACGATACCATTTGTGAGGTTAGGGTGTTAGGACATTTTCGTGTGTACTTTGTTTCTGAAAAATGGCAATGAGTAATGATTTAACATTTAGAAAAAAACACTTTCACTGTTCTATTCCATAATGAAGCGTGTTTGCCATACGGGAATAAGGTATAAAACTCGCTGAACGATACACCAGACTTCAATTTCACAGACTAACCATGCAGATTGTAAACTCGTCAGTTACACAAGGGCTTCAAAATTCATTGGTTGATTTCCACCCAAATTAGTACAGTGATCGTGTAATGTTGTTATGGACAAGCTGTTACACGTATGTGTACCTTCCAGTCAATAAAGGAGCTCATTAACTAAAATGCAATCGATTTTCTAACATTTAATCATATACAGAGAAAACTAGTTACTAGTGCTTTAAGGAAGAAGAGGATATTTATGAGATACCTGCTTTTGTCGCGGACAGTACATATTACGAAACGATATCTTAAGTGTCAACGTTAGGACAGTAGAGTATTTGAGGATGTAAAATATGTATGTACTTGTCATCGCCTAACATATAAGCGCGTTGACGCATGAATCAACCAAACCCCACTTCCACATAAAACAGCTTGCCTATATAATTGATCAGTTGTGGTCTGCCGCCATGGCAACTAGTGTCTGGGTTGTTCTTCTCTTCCATGCAACGGAGTGTGTCAGTGAACAATGGTCAGCCACCAAAACTGACTGAGCGCCTGCATTGTGTGATGTATTAGTGACACCTCCACCCTAGTCACACTGGAAATATCTTCCTTGTTCTTTTCTCTGTTTCATGGTCAACATAGACGGGTACCATTTACCTAATGATCAAGTGAAATGAAAACGCATTTAGGTTCATCTTTCCTAGTACAGAAGAAAACCTGATGACTCAGACACATTTCTTGCAATTGGTCTTCCACACCGAATGACAGTCACTGAAATCCGTCTAAGCTAACATGACAAATGATTCAAAGTCACCAGTTTGTATAATCGAGTTCCACTTTTATGGAATATTTACGGGCTTTCGGCTTAAGCTATGCACTCAGGCTCGCTCACTTAGTGATCTTAGACGTTCCTGTTTTTGATGACAACAAGCAAATCGTCTCTTGATTCACACAAATGAACGCTTCACGTAAGAACATTGAATCACACATCAAGAGCATCGGGTTGTGTTCACGGCTGAAGTTAAAACATATTAGTATGGTACAGGTTGAACTTAGAACTTGCCGACCTTGTAATTGTGGGTGTAATGGCATGCTCTTGCACAATCTGAAGCCAAGGTTTGTTGCAATTTAATGGGAGGAACAACCAGTTGACCAATTGTTCATATAAGCTGTTCATCTTAATTTAAGCTATTTTGAACCACGGGATCTGAACATCAGTCACATAAACAGACGGCTGATTGGCCTTGCCTTACTTTTGTGACAGTAGTATATAATACTATTTGCAACATGATGCAAGGTTCTTACGCATTAATTCCAAGTCGAAGGTGACTGCACAATTATATCTAGATTTTCAATCGAAAATACTTGTCAGTAATGTTCGGATCCTTGGATTATCTCTCAAGAACACTGACATTTGTACGCATATTCTTCGATTTGGGTTTGAGGCCTAATACAGTGTTAATCGCCAACGAGACATCTGTCACGTTTTTGCCAGTACCAGTTATGAGACAGTGGGAATACAATCTGGGATGATAATGCACATCTGTATTCGACGTTGACTAGGATAAAGAACTGAACAGTTCGTGGCACTTTAAATCGTGTTCACATTTCACGGCAGTTTTGCTTTGAGTTACATACTTCGGACCACTGGATCAGAATAGTGTTTCAGAAGGAACTTATCACCGTTGTAAACATTTGTCTTAAACAACACTTGCGAGTTAACAAGAACACTGGTAACAATCTGCTGACAACCAGTAAGCAGTCAAAACAGTATCCAATGAACTGGACAAGTTCTACGTGAATGAGATGTGCTGGGCATTAGTGTGTTAACCGAATTTTCCAGAATACTTATTACATTTGAAATACGAGGAATAAAAGTTGAATGATTAGATATGCTGAATCCGTTATCCTTGTAGGACATCCGTGGAGTAGAGGTTAGGGTTATCGGCCCACAGACACCGTGCTCAACGCGCATGCATAAATGATTGATTTTCCTGAGTGAACGAAATACATTTACTGAGAGGGCCATTATATGTATTGAAAATGTGGCGGCCAAAAACCGGATTGCTATTCAAAACTGCACAAAACTGTACAAAAGAAATGAATCGGATATACTATCGGAAATAAATCAGCACTGTAGGGATGGTTGGAAATGGTTCACACGGACAATTGCTCCGGATGATTACCATCTAGGACATAGACAGCTGTTTCGAACTAGTTCGGTATCAAAAACACCACACAGTCTGGGACATGAAACCTGAAACCTTTAATAGTTATTTAGGTGGATGTTTACAGACTTAACTACTAGAAAACCAAGCAGTTTTGCTGCTCAAACACCTTGAAAACTATGGATCTGAGTTGCAGGAGAAACTTCTTTTGGTGATTACTCATCCACTCCTGAAACAGTTTATCGTGACCGCCACACTGGTTTCTGGTTTAGGTGATCCAACCAAGCGCATTCTTCTCTCGTGTATATCTTGGTAACAGCATCGATTACTTGCTCCAAAATACGCACATGCCATTCCAGCTGGCTCAGTGTTTGCTCAGGGACATCACCTATCAACGTATCATAATGGACCCACAAATGTTACTTCTCTGTCGTTTTCGTTATACTACATACGTTCTCAGTGGGATTCAACAGAGGCAAATAGAATGCTAACCGTAATAACTGTCCTCCTTGATAAGCATCTTTGGATAAGACGCTGTGCGAATCAGTGTGACAGGGGGCACTACCACAAATGACCACTACTGTTCACATAACTGTGCCGATCTTCTGTTTATCCATCGAATCACGGAATCATCGTCTACAGTGGTTACTGTTGCAGGCAACCCTTCACAAAATATAGGTCGTAGTAGAACATTCTGTCATTGCTCCAATCAAATGTAAGTTTCAATCTTTGCTGACAGTGGCGAAATTGCAAGCCTTCGTTCCTTCCGAGCAGCATCTCATCGACCTTATACAAAGCAAGTTGTAGTTCGTCTCCTCAGTCCAGCAAAGAGTCCTGGAGCTCGCACAGCACTCCAGCACTCGATAAAGAGAACGCCATCGTACTGTTCGGTTATCATTGGTGTTCACGCTGACAGATATTTGGCACAGTTTCTTCACAGTGATGAAGCGCCCATTCACACATCGGCTGAAAGTAGTGGAAACTTTTTTCGTACGCACTTTCAAAAATGTGAGAGTCACTGTCGAGCTCGTGGAGATCCATTTCAGTATCGTATCCATTTCGGATACATTCAAAATTTCACTTCTCTAATCTTTGTCGATTTGCACTTTGTAACTGATATAGCAGACATGGGGCCATTTATATGCAGTCTCGCAGTGGATTTCGTTTAGGCGAGCTACCATGCACTTATCATCATTTATCTCGAACGTTTCAATAATGCGTCGGTACGTATCGGGACTGATGCAGCTTCCTTTGCTTCTGTAACCTATGACTGGTATGTGAACAAAAAAACAAGTTTGCAAAGTCTTTTGACTGCACCCGTGTCTATAGTTCACGGGCTGACTGACGACATTGTTTGGTTCATGATCTCTGCCTGCTATAGGCTGGACTCCATACCCCGATTAGATGACATGACGACTTTGAAAAGTCAGGTTTTCTCCTTCGGACATTACTCTGTCACAGCAGCCAATACGAGCAATCGGAAACAAGAAAGACCAAAATTGATCACTCAGCTAGATCAATCATAAACCAATGCGATGAAAAATTCTGCTGCCCCTCAAGCGAGAGGTTTTTACACAAACGATTCATTCTTACGCCTGTGTGAAAATGAGTACAAAGTGTTGCCACCATTTCCTAACTTGCGAATCAACTACAAACAGGCGATCAACTTCAGCATATGAATCAAGGAACAACTGTCGTTCTGAATGTTTTTCGAAGGTTGTATCTTCGACTTCCTGAATCCCGAATTGATAGTGTTACCCAGCTGGATCAAAACAACTGATCGGTATGTGCAACTGTCTTCAGAACTCGATGCCAGAACGCACGAACCCGTTCTCATTGCATTCTAAGGCGCAGGACTTACTTGTACGTATTTATTTGATTGAATTCAAGCCAGTGAAGCAATCAGTGACGTGGGCATATGAAGGGAACCAGGTAGGGGGTGGGCTCGACAATTTTTGTTCGAATTTAGCAGGCGCGCGTTTTGCTACTCTGTTACGTTGATCTTGTTCCCGTTAACCGACTACTTAATGGTTTTACTTAACGAACAGCACTGGAATCTAGACAGAGGCAGAGCTAAGCCAATCATAGGACGCTAAGCTAATCATCAGTAAATTGGCAAGATAGTGATCGACTTGTAATGGGTGACAAGTTCTAGGTGAACACAAATTTAATATGGTTAATGGCACAGAAAATAGGATAGTCTGGAGTGACCAACTGGTTAAAATGTGCCATAGGCTCCGACTATCAGGCATTCACTGATCATAAAAATGCCCGAGTGCCAAGAATAGTAACCACACTACACAGATAGTAGGCTTGGAAATTAAGTTCGAAATAAATCTCAATTCTCCTAAGATTAGTGGTCCACCCGATTTCATTCTTAGATCTAAATCTCTTCAGCGCACTACAGAACTGAAAGAGACCATTTTTAATAAAATACAAGCGGATGGTTTACACACCAAGAAATGATTTACACTTTCGACAAATGAAGAAGATAAGCGGAATGGTTGATCCTTGATACCTCCGAAAAGACACATGCGCTCTAACAGCTCACTTCAGAAGAGACGTTTTCGGTTACGGTACTGAAACCTATTGAGAGGAACTCACGTTTGAAGTTTTTCTAGTGATTCAAAACTGAATAACCTGATGTGTTAGGGGGAAGCTGGAAACAACCATGGGCATCTCAAAACTCATCATCAAATTGTGTCGGGCTGCCTTCTTTCAAACAGCCGTCAGACGCTTGCTGACCTACGACTACCCGAACGATGCTTAGTTTGCTGGTGAACTCAGTTTAGAACCTCAATTCAAAATAATACCCTTTAGCAAAAAGCGTTTTTGCCTAAGTAGAGTACGGTATACACCAATGTTTGGGGACAACATTTATACGAAGGGGCTGAACGCACAAACTCTCTGTTTACTCCGGCTGTAGCTGATTTAAACACTTCTCAGCGTATAATTTGACAACAGATTTTGCAGTGAGAAATAGCACTAACCGTTCTGGTCTTTCAGATTCTCCTGCTGAAATCTATATTAGCAGGTTTGTAAACTGGCTTCTGTTATGTTTGTTCTAATTCATAACAAGCCATGACACTCAATGTATTCAACTTGTTTGAAGTCCATGGAGACATATCTAATTGTCACTCTTTCGTCTACTTCTGACCAAAGTTTCATGATACACTCACTGACCCAATGAGTCGTGCAACACCAGCTACAACATTTGGAACCTACCGCGATATGTATTACCATAAAACACTTAAAGAATGCTGTTCTTTTGCAGACCAAAGGTTCTGGGGAGTAACATTTGATTGATCCAACTTTTGATTCTCACAAAATTTGCCCTGATGAGTAATCGGGGATTTGGTTAAGTTCAAGATGAACACCACTCATAGTTGATCTCAGCCTTCGTATCCATATAGACTTTCCAGCCAGTGTCTTTCGGAACGAAGCATTAGACTTGAGTTTCGCCCTCGTTAGAGTTCGTCGGTAATGCTTGTCCTTGCCACCACCGGGATCTGAACTCCGACCACGCTTTCATGGGAGATCCGTGTAGACCATTAGGCCATCGACCTCACATTAGGCTTTCTTAAGTTAGCTTCACCAGCCATGACGAAAATCAGTTTGTTTTTCGATCAACCTTTACTTTCTGGTATGCAAGTAGTTATTGCATGCGATTCTTGTTTAGGCCTGAATTAAACCAAAAGCTCACCACTGACAACCAGCCGGGCTGTTGGTGGAGAAACCGGCATGTTGAGCACTTCCATCACCGAAGGCCGAATAAAGCAACCATAAATGTTAGCTTGCCCGGGCTCCGTTTTATCAAATATAAGGCTGACTGTCTCTGTCCAATTTGTGTTCTCGTCCGCGGTAATCACTGATTCAACACGGCTTCCTTCCGGTAGGGGGGTTCCATCTTGACGTTTCCATTCCAATCGTTTCTGATATGGACCACTAGGCCCTACAGCACCGGTGCAGTTAAGAATGGCTGATGCTCCGGAAGAGGTGAAAACAGCTTTTGTTGAGACAGACACCTCTGAAAATTGACAAGAAATGTAGCATATATGAAATTGACCAGATGATTAGTAAAAATCGTAACAAAAACGTTTTGATGGAGTTTCGTTAGAAGCAGTGTGGCCCCAATCTAGCCAATGTTATTGCGTGAATGGGACTAACACGACCAGAAAATTTTAGGATTCTCATTAAGGCACGGAGCTTTCACTAGACATAACTGAAAGCAAAACACCGCTTTTTTGACCATTCACAAGAGCTAAAAAGCGGTCATATCACAGGGCTGTGATAAAGCTTATGTAGTTTGGATCTGAGATTCTGGGGGTTTGATGAAATACCAGGGACAGGTTTTAGTCCAACGTGAAACTATGAATGTCCTGTCGGAAAATGTACAATCCAGTTGGAGGTGTTATTTTTAGGGTTGTGGGAATATTCATCTAGTTCAATCATTTGCTGTTTTCAGTTGCACCTTTCAACGTGCAGTCCGCCGAAGTGTGGCATAAGGAACCATTTTGGGTCATACTTTACTCGACTTTCTGGTTCTAGTTACACATACTGGACGGTATCTTTAGTTGAGCAACAGATATGTTGGAAGAAAGATGACCAGTGTAGAAAACTATACAGGTTTTGTCAACAAAACAATGGATGTGCACACAGCTAAATCGTAACGTCATATGAGTATGAATTCCAAACTGTAAACCAAACGAAACTGAGAGAAGATATTGTGCGTTGAGCTAACGTTCAATAGCGAACGGTCTGTTGTTTAAACCGCCACAAGTAAACATTAGAGTTGTGGGTTTCGGTGCGTTCCAACCCTCAGAGACAGCTTTCACCAGGCGGCCTAACTAGATATATTAAAGTATGTATATAGTCTTACAAAGAAGGTTAAAAGTTCAGACTGCCAGATTTTCGTCTTTTTACTGCGTTTTAGTACTAGCTTACATCAGTCTCAACATACTTCCTCCATCCTTCAGAACAACGCATCTGTCATGCATGTTACATTTAGCACGAATAACCTATCAGACCGATTATCACATCTGTGGTTGTTTTCCATGCGCAATTATGTCGCCGATAACAGAGTAGAAAATGCTGGTAGAGATCAGGCGAACAATGAACTTGATAGATAAGGGGTTTATTGCAGTACTGATTAGAAAATTCTTTGTGAATTTTGGCTTGTATCTAAGCCTTACCACAGATTTCGACCAATGACACATTACCGGCTTGGGGTGACGTATGAATATAAAACAAAAAGCCGTGGTGCACACAGTTTAGTACACTTTCAGTTGAAATATTGGTCTGACGCAGTTAGCATCCTGATGTTGGATGAAAACAGCACTAACATCCATGGTAATTTGGGAATGTCTTTACGCGCTAGCTACTGATGTGTTGAAGAGGACAGAGGAAATTCAATGTTGTCGAAGCTGTTGCCTACTGAATACTGTTGCTTTTTTGGACTCTGTTCACTGAATTGGACAGTAAGTTTAGTTTCATAGCTATATTCAGCCTAGGTGACCGTGTTGGCCCTCAGCTGGAATTTGGAAGAACGACTGTTGAGTCATGACCTCAAGCTAAGAAGTTAGGTAGGACAGTAACCGCAGATAACCAGGGATGAGAGTGTCGAAGTTGGCGTAGACAGTTCCACAGCGCAAGTCTGTTATGATTCGGTCCGTGTACGAGCTGTCATCTGGTTGGTTAGAAAAACGTAGTTGCTCCTGATGTTTCGCAGAATCCATACTTTAAACCACGAGAACGTACTCAAATGGCTTTCTTAATCAATATTATCCACTCACAGTAGTTGGATGTTCAGTGGCAATAACACTCTGACTGACTAATCCATCCATGGTGTGCATTAAGGCTCACTTTGCTACAGAAACATGGACGTTTTTTCAAGGTGAATTCAATCTGACTGACTGATGCGTAATATCACGTAAACAGTGTTTACCAGAATGATCAACACAATCTGTTAAAAAACTGCGAAGTGTAAACAGTCAGAGGAATATCATTGTGGGTAGATTCACGACACGAATAAGAGTACGGAACAGGATAGCGGTGCAATACGAGATGTTTACATATACATGACACCAAGAATTCCCCTAAGCAAACATTAAACGGATGGATAGTTAGTAAAACTGTAGGCAACATCCAATCAGACCAGAATGGACGACATTCCATGCAAAAATAACTGCCTCATTCCATACTTTTTCGTCCTGTGCGATGCCTGCGCAGAATGAGTTCAGAACAGTTAAAACATGTCTACTGTTCAATATGGTTACAAATTCACCTGATGCAGGGGATGACAAAGCACAATCGGCTCCGGAAGCAGATGGTTTTCAGGACAGAATTGAAGTTGTATTTCAATAGCATTCATTGTTTACAACTGTATTCTCGTGGATGACAAACTTCAAGAATTATGGCAGTCTCGGACTTCTGATGTGAGTGGTTGATCAGTAGCACAATGGCCACTGGTATCTTCCCAAAACAGCGATATTGAATATCCTTGCGCCTCAGAATGTTCTGGTTGAATTTGACTCTTTTTCGAGCACCACCAACTTTATGATGTTGCTAAAGAGGATAAGCACGAGGCGTTTCCCGCTTGCGCCCCCCATTAAAAGCGTAATACATGAGGATGAGAATGACTTGAATGAGGAGTAGTGTATGACATGTCAGTATACGAAAGTTGATGAAATATGTGCACTAAGGGTTGATCATTTTTGTATGAATAAATATTAAGGGCAATCGAAACGACTGACTGGTAACATGCCTTATTCGTGTATGTTGATTGTGGTGTGAATTTTAAAGGTGAGTGCTGGCGAGAAAAATTTGAAGGTATCTATTGAAATATCTCGTAGTAGTCGAGGAATATAATCTAACCTCGTGGGTGGTTATTCAAGAATGTAAACATTCAAGTTGTCACTACTCTGGGAATAGCAGCAGTGAATTCCAATCTATGTTGTGAGCATGACATGTGATACCTGTTGCGGTATCATTGGAGTGTCCGAATAACTGCATTCGTGCTCTTTCTATAATTCAATAGGAGGAAAATGTAGCCAGATATATTATGACACCCTGGCTTGAAATGGAATGGATTGAACAGGATACACAAGCTTGAACTTTTTGTTCAAAATGTGTAAATCATAGACGGTTTGTCCAGTTTTGTCCTACACAATCGGGATGAGGATAAGGCTATGCATAGGAACGCTCTTTCAGCCGCAGCAACATCCGCGAAGTCAAGGAGGTGAATAAGCCAAGATTGACAAAGCGTACCGATGATGTCTCGAGTAAAATTTTTTGCACGATTGCGGAACAACTACAAGTTACTTAAAACACTCAATTAGTTTCAAGTATGTTGGAAAACTGCACCTGTAATTAACCTGTAGTAAGACGACTTCAGCAAGCAGCTTACCGTCGGGCGTCCAGAATTGATAGAACGCAGAAGGTTCATCCTTGGTTTCCGTAGGATAGTGAACAGTGGCCTGGATATAGAAAAGCCATTAAAATAATTAGTGTGCTCAATCATTCCTAGGCAATTTCATGTTATGTCCATGATGGGTTCACCCGTCCAATTGTGTTTTAGTCAACCATGTATGGTATCTATTGATAGTAGGCATTTTTTAAGACTCTCTTCAGAACCAGTCGTACAATTCACCTGACACCATTGTATGAACTGAACTGTGCAAAGTAATTAAACACTCGAAAAACAGAGTGGATAGCTTTAGTAGTGGTACGCCTGAGTAAAAGATCCACTGTTAAGATATTTGCTAGCAAACACAAAACCCGCCGTTAAAACCCCGGTTATCTGAAAATTTGATCAAACCAGACCACTCTAAACATGCAAGCTACATAAGGTAGCTAGGCGAAATAGCTACGTCAGGTGATAATTGGAATCAGGGTAATTCCAAAGCATTTGGTCTAACTTCCGAAATGTTCTTCTGGCCGTCGGTTCATGCGAAATTCAGAGGGGAATACGAATATTATCAAACACTGTGGTATTCGTGTAGTACTTGGAATTGTGTCGATGTTCAGGCAGGCAGTCAACCGAATAGATTTTCGTTAACAATTGTCGCTGGTTAATGTTGATGTCGTTGATATTGATGTTACACTGTGTTCACTATTTGCTGTCGTCTATTATCCAATTGCCAATTCGTTATTTTCATCCATGTGTTTCTGAATTCCAGATATGGTTTTGTAGAAACTGTAAGCCAACGAGGAACTGCAAAGATTTTTACGATTCTTACTGAAAACACACCAAAACATCGATCGGGAATTGTTGTGTAGAATGTGGGGGACTAGAGTATGCCCATTGTTTATTAACTATGTGAAACGTGAATCACTAAAATAAAATCACGGTAATGAGACCTGTCAAATTCCGCTTGTTTCAAGAACAATTGCTGAGAGGTTGATTAAATGATGTAAATGCGTCATAGCTATTATGGATGCCATTTGTATTTCACACGAAGGCATCGACAGGCAACAATCGGGGTTGCTTGGAAAGCTACAGACGTCTGACTTTCTCAGGTGGATTTCGTACCAAGCAGTTGATTTCACTATGTACTAATAAAGTGTTCAACCTGACCTGATATAGTATCGTTGACCAACAGCAAATTCCTTGTGATGCGAAGTGCTTTAAATATTCTTCGTCCAAAAAGTCCACCGAGGATTTAGTGCTACTGAAATACGTTGCTATTTCCAGTATACAGTGCCACAGTTATGTTGATTTAGGAGCTGAAGATAACTTATGTTTTACACTTGGGCAGTCTGTAAAGTACTGTTCTTGTTTTTCGTACTATTGGCAAGTTTACATCAGTATTTTACGGGAAACAAAAGATTGATTCTATCTGTCAACACACTGCTCAAACCGAACACAGTTTATATTAGAGTTGTGCCTTTAAAGAATAACATAAAAGGACTACAATTGTGGAAACAGACCGAATCAGTAAACTTTTGCAACGTGTATGCCTCTCGTGGACCCAAATGTATAATGCATTATTTTGAACATGTCCGAGAAGAAAGGTTGTTCACTTCAATGGAATGTATCATAATAGAGAAATATCAGTATTTTGTGTGTTGCAATATCGAAAACATCCTGGATACAGGGTGTCCAGCTATAATGGTTAACAGTTAATTAGTGTCACTGATGATCACAGCTAAATCATATATGTATAACACGTAATCCAAGAGTTCACATAGCCGATGTCGTTTGCCCAGAATAACAGTCCTACCTATTAGCTAGCATGGGGCTGTAACCGATGAGAGAATCTGTCCACAGTAATTAACATGCAATGACATAGACAGTTGGTGTTTTAAATTTTTAACCCTAAGCGGTCTCTGAGCATCTTGATTCCTGGGAATCAACATGTTGTCATACCATTGAGGCTGATATGACGACTGCAGAGATAGAAGCTAAACAAAGCGCGGGATGCCGCTGGTCATCTCATTCCCCACTTCATTGTTCAAAACAGTAAAGGAAGTTGTCAACGTGAGGTGCAGCTCACATACGTGAGAGGAAGTAGATGTCTGTGGCTTTCTAGTGACTATACAAAAATGATTGGACCACCAGTCAGATCGTAGTAAGTGACAACTTTAGCGTCTGTTTGTCTTCAGGAACCCAGTTTACTCTATTTCATCAGTTTGTGCCGAATGCATGAACTGAAAATGATTCCGGTGGCTTGTCCGTAGCTACTGCAAACCGCTTTTTCAACTACCATCATTTGTGATGGCAGAAAGACCATTTTTGTCAATCAGAGGTAGTTTGCTTCACATCTCTGCGCGCAGTCTTCTTTATGGCTAACGCGAACAAAGGATGTCCGGTGATTTTTAATATCTGATGGTCGTTATGTCTACAGATATGCTCAAATGTCATGGAAACTTTAGTTGGATAAAGGGCTGGCCCGTAAAGGGATGTTCAGAAGTAACAACATGAATAATTTTGTATCCAAAATCATCCATTGTTACCGGTCATGTTGACATGAGTGCTTGCTCCGTCATCATTTCACTATGTGGTCGGGAATAAGCTGGTAAAATAACTGTATTCGCCAGCCGTTGACTTGTCACCGAGGTGTGAAACCATCGATTCAGAGAATTGCCATCACTCGAATTCCTCCTTCGGCAGGTCGGTAGACTAAAACATCCGTGGTTCCAAGCGCTATCAGAATGGATTTCATTGCTCAAACGAGCTCGGTTTTCTGTCCGTTTATTTCAGCTGATGTGTTATTTTCCAAGGTTTCATTTCAACTACATATGGGTATCACTGTGTCTATCCATATCGGTGGAATGTTAACAAGTTGAATACCGAGTAACACTACCAATTCCACAGACAAAACGTCATTTTTAGCAATTCTTGCTGCTTATAGTGTAGTTAATTCCACTAACTTTCTCTGTAAATATGCCAGTACGATGGACGTTATTTAACCATGTAAATACGATGGGATAGCTATCTCACTTAAACACTTTTTAATGTTAATATCCAAGCTTTGACTGTCTTTGGCAAATAGCATGAGCTTGTATGGTCGCACTTTTTCTGAACGGAACACTTCAATATTGCTTGATTATGTGCGTAAGATCACGAAAATAATAAACGGTCTCCATAGCGGGTCTAAGTAAACAAGGTGTAGTTGGACAGACTAGGCCGGGATTATTTGAAACATAAGTCAAATTCAATTTGCGTCACACCTACAATATCATCGTCGTCTAAGAGCCAAAATCGGCAGTCAACGAAAAAAGGAAGAACTTGACAAGACACACTGGACGATTTTTTTGGTTAGCAGATTGGGTTACCACAAGGTATACATCGTAGTGATTAAGAAAACTTTCAATGGAATGTTACCAATCTTATCAAAATATTGTGATGGACAAAGTTCACGTCCATTCAAGTGGTCAACAAGTAACCATCCGGGTGCACTTGGGAGATCTGACTAAAAACCCGAAACGTATATGCCTCGGTACACGCGAACCAACTACGTTTGATAAACAACGATCCTCAGTGAAAAAATCCACGAGGACAGGAGTTCAACTCGAGCGCGTTTGTAGGACTTCTCTTCATGTATCAGGAAACTTTCAGCGCTTATTTGATTTCAGTTGTCTACACATCTGTTTTGGCGGGGTGGTTCACAAATGGCTTATGTATCCTACGGGATTTCCGTAGGCAAAATCTACAGTAATTTAAGCTACCATAAAAAGGTCCGTTCTAAGGTGTCATGAGATTACCTTTCGATCACAGTCTTGATAGAGGTATGCTAATCGTAACTTGAAGCAAGGCTGTCAGAGAGTATTTTGAACATTAACTGTTAGTTGATTACCAGTTTTCCAACCTGGGAAATGTTGCTCGAAAAAACTATTGATCGGCGCAACCAGGAACACTAATATACCTAGCTAATCGGTAAACATCCATTCTTTAGTGGTTTGTATGAACAATCTGCAATTCAGCAACGTGGTCTGACTAAGTGAAGCCCAACCGGACAATATGCTCGTGGTCAAGTTGGTTGTATAGGATCGTGAATGCATGCACATGCACTGACTCTAGGAAGTATTTCATGTTTTGAAAATGTTTTCCCATCATTCGAATGCATTGTTTATTTTAAGGTAGTACACATTTAGAATATCCGATTTATATTGTTTAGAGCCTAATGAGATCAGCGCGCGGGAGAAAAAAAGAGGAATAGTCTGTGGGTTATACCGACATACTGATCAGGACAGCGATTGAATTATAACCCCACCTAATCACACGCCTATCATACTCGATTTAGGGTGTAGGTAATCTGTGTCTTTAATGATGAACTGTCAACGACTAAAGCTAATTCTTCGCTTTAGTTAAAGCAGATGAAGATAGACAGCATCCAAACATCATTTATCTTCCATCAACCATACTTACCTGTACTTCGTATCTTCGACCGGGCTGCAGACCTTTTACCGTATACCAGCGTCCCAAATCTGCGATCGCGTCAGTTGCATCCGGTTCGAATTCCACTCCAGTCAGATAGTCTGGCTTTTCCGGACCCTCACCGATTATCTGAATGTTAAACTCTGCAGTCATGGCTGGGTTACCACGTAAACATGCGGCTGACTGGCTTGGAACGACTAGAATGCGAACGCTTCGACTGGATACAGGAAGGTGGGATTTCACTGAAGTGTTTCCTGAAGCCCAAGTTTACGGGAAACTGCGATCAGACATACGTGGGTTATGATTTTTGTAAATGTAAACAGCGGCGGTTAGAAGTTATCTGTTATTAGCAGTTCGGTAACATGATAACAAAATGTGCTATCTGACGAGTTTGAGAATGTCACCTGTCGGCAACCGGTATGCCCAGATGGGTGGACGTTTCGTGAAAATGTTATTCATCTCTGGAGTGATGAGTGACTACTTTAGACTATCAGTTATAGTCCTTGCTATGCCAGTATCGTGCAAGTGTATATGTTCCTTTCTATGGTGTTATTTATCCGTTAGGTGGATACAGGTGTTTATTAATTTCTAGCGTTTTGATGTCACGGAAGTCTATTGAAACAATACCCAGAATGACAGAGTTAGCACGTAACGAACATCAAATTATGATGTGTCTGGAGATCACAAAATCCTTTTCAGTGCATCGGCTGTTACAAACAAGTGGAGTAATAACTTTACTTTATCTAACGTATGTATGCAGAGGTAGGACCAGAGATAATTTTAAGAATGGAAGAAGGATGCAGGATGGAACATCGAGTCTAGGTGCACAGGTCCACAATCGCGGTAACTTCAATGTACGCTAATTGCGTGCATCTTTACGCGCATCTTTGGACCCAATTTAAATTGCGGTATCATCTGGACTATAATCATACGCTACGTCATTCACCTGTTCGGAGTTTAACCATGGAAATACTCAATTGGGTTGCTAATATTTGCAATTCTGTAACTGATTACTGATCATGACCAAAATGATCCCATCCCGGTAAGCCAACAATAATGGTGAATAAAAACCTTACAGAAGTGAACCAACCGTATTAAAAACTGGGATTCACGCCAGAATTCTTGGAAGTAGGTGACGTCAAAAAGCCACTGGCGGATTGCATCAACTGCTTCCGCAGCCTACCACAACAGCTAATAAACAGTTACGATCCAAGTTACAGAGGATTCAAAACCATTTTATTCGAGTGAAATCCACATCGATGTTATAGTATGCTATTTCTTCAGACACTGTGTACAACAAAGTGGCCTACGGGACTTGGTTGTATGGACTTGTCAGTCGTAGTCCACATTCAAATATCCTGGAGGCACCACGAGAAACTGGATCATCTCTCAGTGATCTTATAAAACTTGTTAACTAGCGGTGCACAGTGAATGGTTAGAACAGTGAACAGGTGAAACTAAACCCAATTGAGGTCAAAAAAAGATCGCCTGAGTTTCCCTGGACCACTGGAACAAGACATTAGCCCTCGACGGACCCAGTGACAGTACACTTGAAAGTGGAGAAGAGGATTTGCTACCTCTTTGGTCAACATGGTTGTCAAGTCGGAACCTCAGTAGAAACAACTGGGATTATCTTGGTCATAAACTGAGAGGACAGCAGCCCCTACCTGATACTGATAGCTTCGAAGTGGCTTTGACAGTAATCTAGAAAGACACCTCAGTCAGTTGTTTCTTAGAATATACGGAAAATGTTTTGGAAAATCTGTGAAATGTTCACAGTCTGGAATAGAACCACACTGGAATGAAAGGACCGCTTCACAGGTTGAGTGGGTTTTGTGCATTACAGCCAAGTCAGCTGTTATTAAAATTTAGACAGCGTTTTTCATGATGGAAAAGACAGCTGAAAAGAGTTACATCTTAATAGTAAGCTGCAGAGTTGCAGTGTACGTCTGACAAACAAGGCTTCCAAATGTTCTTACTTGGATTTTTATGGGAAAATCTGCTGGCCGGTTATCATGAACATGTAGAATTTTATAATTTAGGCGTGTCAGCACTACGTAAGTCATTGTAAGTCATTGAGAAGTGACCTAATGTAGCCTACAATTTTGGCTAAGTTTGACCTGAACCCAATGTATAGCCTAGTAGCTTTTCTGTGGACACTTCAACATGACTCGAAGGCATGTTAGACACGGATGATAAACCTGTGTTTGTCCTTTATGAGTATACACAGTGATTTTTGATTACTGATGAGTAGTCGGGGATTTGGTTTATTTTCAAGT
>QNGE01001652.1:134349-153639 GCA_008508345.1 Paragonimus westermani
TGAGGTCAATGGCGCAGTGGTTAACACGGTTGCCTCATGATTGGAATGTCCGGAGTTCAAATCCCGGCCGTGGCAAGGATATGCACTAATGATGAGCTCTAATGAGCGCGAAACTCGGATCTTGTGCGTCTTATCGAAACAGTGATTTTTGTAGCGTACAAATAAACCTATGGATGAAATAGTTGGGCTTTTGATATCGCCGGTGAAAAACTTGTAGACAGGTCTAAATCGTCTGTCAAGAATGTTCCCAGGACTTTTCCACGTTCGGGGAAATTTAGCTTGGGGTTATTTGAATAAGAATCAACACAGTTTTCAGGTGCCTCTTGCGGATGCCTCAATTGCCACGGGTTGAATGCCAATCAGTTATTTGTAGATTATTTAGAAAGACTTTTCAGATTTACTACTCTCTAGCGGGTCGTTCGTAACTTGCAATGCTTTTGCGCAACCAGACTAGTGGAACAATGATGAAGTGGTATTTCGCGTTACATCAAGGGTGAATGAAGGGAACATCAAAATACTTAAAGTTGACTATTGGAACGCCGCCAGATGCTGAAAACTATTCGCCTAATTGCCCTGCAAAATTTACACCATGGCGAAGTCCCTCAGTACAATCATTGGATCACCAAAGCATGTGTCCCACGAGACCACCAGTGCTGAATTCTCCTAGCAAACTAAGGTGATTGACCATGTCGACAGACTGAGAATTTCTGACAGAATTGATTAAGAAGAGATCGTTGGGTATAGGTCTTATTCCGAAGGTACCAAGGAATAAGCAAACTTAAGAAACATCAGTGCTGTCCATGAAACACACATTCTGTTTGAGTGAAGAATCCGGCCAACCTTACATTTGGGGACTGATCTTACAGGCCCTCTGTTACCCCCTATACTACTGGAAATAAGAGTATTGATGCAGGATTTGTTGCTGCATTTGGCATGTTGTCCTCTAGGGTTCAGAGTTATTGTTCTCGCATGCACTGGTAAATGACTCCGCACATTTCAGTAGACAAACAGACCATTCTGTTAACTTCAGTAGCAGTCAAATTTAAGTTTCAGTTGAGCAAAAACTGGTGTTCGAATTTTGTGTGCATCTTATTAGCCAATATTGCAAGAAGGTGAATACCAAAGTTAGCATCAACCGGACAAATGTCCATTGATTCATAAGTAATTGGTAACCGCATAGGTCGCCTTGGTTTCTCCAAAATTTTGTCCATTCAGTCAAATATGTGGACAGTAGAATATGTGCGACTTGATGTGGTCGGTTGCCAGATTGACTGATGAACGTGTCCGTCTACTGTTCAAGCAGAACATCACAAATGTGGACTAACAATAGATAGACGGGGTTGCCAAGCACCACTGTCAGATTGTACGTAGTGTTACCCTGGTAGAAGGGGTTCGACACTCGACGTACAGATTGGCGGACTGCATTCAGTGCAAGCGTGTGCATTTCCATATTTAGCCGCTTGTTTTTGTAAGGTAGCAGATTGCTTCAGTCATTCGATGGGTAGCACATTGATAAGCAACAAAGTTGTCTATTCAGGCGCTATAAGTTTAGTGTTCAGTTTAAGAGTGCCAGATGGGTCGGTTAGCTCAAAAATGTTTTGCAGAATCTGTTGAACTAAATGTTCTTTCGCAGCTCCCGAAATCTCGCCAGCTGTATATCATGTTTTATTCCCCAAAATGTTGAAGATAGATAAGTACTACAGTTTTCTACCTGAAATACAGTGTGCTTTTAACCGAAAGCTGGAACGATAACTCATTCGGTCGGCCCTCGCTGTGGAGTATTGGGTGTCTGTTCTGATAATTGTGTTGATACGCGCTAACCCGCTAGGGTGGACCTTAAACAGGCTTGACCCAACATTGGATGAAAGATGCACGTTTAAAGACAATGCGAAGATGTGCGAACAGCGGCCTTTACGGACAGCATTTCACAAAGAGTGTAAACTCCTATGCATTCCGGTAGTCCCCAACATACAGGCAAAGTACTACCTTTGATGAAACCACCAACGGAACCAACTAAAAGTGTTTCTTTTTAGGGGGTGGTCTTTCTTGGACAAAAACACTCATGGATGACGCACAAACCAACAACAATGAACACAGTTTAATAAATTAAGTTCTGAGCGCAGATGATTTTTTGACGGGAACTGTAGACTGTATTGCACGGAAAACATTTTGGTAAATACATCGTTCGTCTTTAGAAAACAGACAGATTTTGGGATTACAAGCGTTTTGATGATTGCAGTAAAACGTCCAACGTAGTCGTAAACCCCAACGTAATGACAGGAATTATCTTTATTCTCGTAGGGGCAGTGATACCTACGTCGTGGGGTCACTCGACTCTATGGCTTGCTGTTCGTTCATCCCGGACTCCAGGTTAAGCAATGTAAAATAATGTGGACATTTCTGAGAGGAATCAAACCAGACTGACCTAATACTTGTGCTTCGTGAGCAAATCTGATGGGTGTTATTCAAGGTTCGTAAATTTGTAGAGAACTTTCAATGAACCGGACGAAAGTGGTACTTCTTGGGAACTTTCTTGGAAGGCCGTTGCTGCTTATGCACACGCAGCAAAAAGCACAGTCAAACGACTACCCACCAGGTTAGCCATATTTTATACAAACATATATTGCCGAACACTGCATCATCTGCAATATGAAATTCACACACTTACCCAGCTGGCCTTTACTAAGCGTGCCCTCCGCCTTAGCTCCTTTAACCGGCTCTCCAGCACTGCTTTTGAAGAGTGGTGTTATTACAAAGTTGTATTCGCGCATGACATTGGAACCAAAATCTGGCAACTCCCCAAGGTTGAGCACGTAAACGGGCGATCCGTCTGGAAAGGAAGTGTGAGGCATATAAGGTGGATTGTTTGTCATTCGATAAATCAATGGGATGAAAATCTTAGTCGTAGTATGGGTACGTTTCATTGCTTGTGGCACTCGAGGTAGACACCAAATATGACAGAAAAGAGGGGGTAACCTAGCACGGTTCTGTTTTCCTGAACTGACACGCAAATATAGTCTTTCCAGGCCAAATGAAAGCTTCTGCATGCGCAAAAGAAAGTTACTCCTTAAATTTTTATTTATTATCTGTTATTTACATTCTCACTTTCTTATTTTTCACTCCTGTAGACTTGACGGGAGTCCTAAACATGGAATCGTTGAAGTCGCTTGATATGATCCTAGTATATTTAAAGGTAACAAACCTTCGACAAGAGATTAATAGGCATGTTGTGTTTCTGATTATATGTCACTAAACCGGGTGATTTGTTTCAAACTTTTCACAAACTTACAGCTCACAGTCCTTAGTATAAGGTGATTTTGAATGCAGTAAAGCATCTCACTATCAACAAGATCTTTAATCTCAACAACACCACCTTCGTCCTCAATAGCAGCATCATCCTCGTCACCGTCGTCTTCATCAGCATCGCTTACTCGACGGCCGCCACCGTAATCAACATACTTGTCAGTGTTGAATTAAATTCTCTCTGTGTTTCGGTCTTATTCAATGCTCACTTCAGCATTTTTTAAAACGGGAACTTAAATGTCCACTTTCTTATACCGGTTTGACTCGTCATCTCATGGTTTAACATCTCGCCTTTTGTTGACTGAAGGCAGAAAGAAGCGGTTACACAGAGTTTTGCACATTTCTCCTAACACTTCGTCAAACTCATAAAGACGTTTTCTTTACAAAACTGCACAATCAGAAAACACTGTGTTTGTGTCTTTACATGTGTTCCTTTATTTCGTGCACATACATTCAACATGAAATTCGCACTTCTGGCGCATTAGGTAAGACGAGGGGAATATTTATTTCGGCAACTGTTCTGATGGAAGTATGAACACTAAGTGAGTCCAGATATTCAACTGCTTTAGTGTTTTTTACGGTTTTCACCTGGTGTTGATGGACATTAAACCGTTGTTATTTGTACCGTATAAAATGATACCGGAATAGAGAGAAGATATGTGCTGTGATGTCACTAGTTCTTCCAGTCTCATCAGTCGGAAAATCAAAACTGCGCCTCATATGAAGTGAAAAAAAAATACTAAACAGGCTTGCGATTACGCCGATAACCGATATCGCGGTAAACCGATAGGTTTGCTCAATAGCTTCCGCATACACAACACCCGTTAAGATCCTCACCACGGTGGGTTGCCAATGTGACTCAGTTAACTCATTTAGAATACTATTGAACGGCCAGATCCCAAAGTCACTGATCTATGACGGAGCGGTGTTTATCTCAGTTAGCGTTGTGTGTACAAAGGTGGCTAAAATGATCTAACGGATTACGGTGGTTGTGATTACATAATACTCGATTTGACTTTAGACCTGTTTACTCTTAGCATGTCCCCGATTGCCCGGGGTGTACAGCGCCTTACGTTTGCTACCGAAGGGAGTAAACAGAATACCAACCCATCGCTTGCGGCCCTGTTGTTGAGAGAATTGATAACGAGAAAACACACTGACCGACTCAGCTGTATTCTGGAGCAAAAGTATAGTAATTAGCGAAGGTAGAATACATTACTTCTTCCTTTGTACAGTTAACAACATGAAGCAAATCCTCGTATGATAGTACATCTTGCAGATAAGTTGCACTTCCCCTGTAAACAGTTTAAGATCGAATGTCAGTTAGCTTCAAGAACTTAATGAACTTTTCCATGTGTTCCGCAAAATGTCTGATGTTGTCCGGCTGTTATCATTTTGGTAGGGTGTGCACAGTAAACTTTATTGAAGTGGGGGTGAACTCGTCATAAATATATCGTTTAGACTTTTGCTACTCAACCCTTCGCTTTCATTTTCTCAGTGGTATTATAACAGAGTCTTGTTGCACTGCCTCACCAGCTGGTTAGAAATTTGAAGAGTACCCTCCGACAACTATATTTGTGAGCCGAGGCTTATCTGTTCTGCTATCAGTTTAAGAGCGTTCATTAATGCACAACCACTATATGTCCGTGTTCAGTATTAAACTATTTACTGGAACCAGAATCTGAAATTTTTGGTTGAATTGGTTGGCCGGGTTTGTAGTGTGTCTCGGCATAAATGTGGTCAAGGGGCAAAAGCTGGTTAGACAGTTTTCACACCAGCAGTGCATTTTACTGATAAATACAACGAGAACTGTAAATCCACCTGACACGCCGATTTTCTGTGTTCAACCGTAGGGGCAATTAACACAGCTTGCATGAAAAATGTCACTAAGGGATGGAAAAAATCGACTTTCCCCTATCTAATACATTGGAAGAACAAGTAGATCCATTACGGGATGCCAGTGTGAGACGTTGAACACTTCATTTCATGGCAATTTGTCTGCGAGTGATGTCGCATAGTCTTAAGTCCGATAAAAGATTACATTTTACCGAACTGTATATAAGTTACTTTTACTGCATTTATAAGGATACTGACTAGGGGGCCTTCTGGAATGGAAGAAAATTAGCAATGTGCTACGTTAACAGTATGAAACCACATAGTATAAGCTACAGTTCAAGGATTTTCTTGTTTTAAAGAATGATGACCAGAAGCATACGACCTGTTTACCAATGAAATGAACAATCGGATGACTTGTGCTGAACACTGAGTTAGAGATATTACAAATCTAATCAGAATAAATAGTGGCTTCCACTATGAGATATAACATATCAATCTGGAAAAATCAAAATCATCAGCAGTTGATTACGTTTCCCAAAACATTCCTGTGAAATACATCAGACAGTCCTGAAACTATGTCAGTACTACATTACGGCCTGTTGGCAATGACGAGTACTGTGCAGCTGGTGTATCACAAAAGAAATTTCCCAGTGATTCACGATATCGTTCTATCATCGAAAGAATAGGTAGAATGACTAATTCATCGTGTTAATGGTGTGCATTCTGTGGTTCCCCTGTTATAAAAGTCGGATTTCTTTTAACTGGACACATCGGGTAGACATTACCGAAAGTAACTTATTGAAAGTCAACCCGTATTAAACAATTATTACAACGTCCATTCCAGTCGAGCACTTTTCTTTGAATGGAATCATGCTCCCCTCTCAAAGGGTTATTAGAAAGATAATCTTTTGGTTATTGTTCTCAGACTGTAGATATTGATACGAGCGAAGCTGCCTTCTGTCAGTATTGAATGAAGTACCCAATGTCTGATCATTACAGACGTTTCACAAATAACCCCACATTAAATTTTATCTTGCTGATGAGTTTGCCTGAAAAATGGAGATCAACATAATTAGCTCGGATAACGGAGTTTTGCTGATTCTTTAGCTCGACCATTTTCTGTTTAACTTATGTGGGCTCCGCAGAAATTAGTAAAGGTTCGTCCGAATACATCGTCAGAGTACACGTTAGATCCAGTTCTATGCCAAATCGCACACTTCACAGCGTACACAGAATTTCTGTTCTTGTTTCAACATGGGCACGTCATTTGTATTAGTCTCTCACGCTTGCCTCGGACTGTTGACGGCTGCACACAGATTTACACTGACGTGAAAACGTGCCTTGGGATGTCAAATTAGTCTCGGAACAAATGAAAGTTGGTCTCATTGTTGTCGCCAAACGGCACGGGGCCTATGGCTCAAACCCCACCCTCTGTGGATCTGAGCTGGAGTGGTTGTTTGCTCTCCATCTGGCATGTCGGGTTGCTAGTGCAATTTTGACACCACAAGCCTAACAACCACTAACAGCACCAACAAGAGCAACACAAAACAGTCAGAATTCCGTTCACAACAGCCACTATGTCTGGTTTTCCGGGTACAGCACGTTCACTTGAGTAAAATCGGACATGTCGTCTCCAGCCGTCGTTCTTCAACTAAAGCACACTGTTAATCAAATTTCGACCCCACTCAACAACAAAAGTAATTAGTTTGCAGCATGCCTGTGGCTCAGCCAGAGTGCAGTGCGGTCCAGTGTGGATTCCAAGTTGGTCAAAACTAACAGTTGATTAGACCCTAAGTCGATATACGCTTTCAACTTCAAATCAGTTGCGTCGAACCGGACTACTCAAGTGATGACCAGAACACACCACAAAATCCCTGGGTAGCATTCATAGAACTGACAAAATTCAATGAAATAAAGTTTCAGTTTTCACGTGAGAATCCAAGCTTTCCTTGGTTTAGTGTAAGGTCACTGATGAGTAGTCAGGGGTTTGGTTTTTATGTTGACCATCACTCGTTTTTGATTGCAGCCTTCGCATTCAGATAGACATTCCAGCTTTCATGAGGCAACCGCGTTGACCAATGTGCCATGCACCTCACATTTGGCACGACCGAATCAAATCTNGTGTAATCAGTTTCGATTACGACTCTCCTGAGGAAGGCTACTCGAGGTGGTTGAAACGTTATGTTATTCCCAGTCTGTTTATCAATAACATGTTAAACACGACTCTCAAACTGTTCAAATTCATTCGTACTAAATTTGGTGCGGATACCTTACAATCCATAGGCTCAGTTTAAACGGTATGTTTCTTGCTGACAATTGACTTGGACGAACGATTGTTCAGTGATCTCTGCAGCGAAACTTGTGCAACTCTATTTGTTGACAGACTGTACGTAATGTTATCATCAGGTGCGCTTACAGCAGTTGTATGACAAGACTTCCTAATGTGCCTGAACGCCTGGATAAAACAAAACGGATACATCCGACGGAAGTACACTTACAATGAAAGCGGCCGTTTCGTGAAATCGTGTCTATATTCAAAATCCGGCCAGTTAAATAGGTGTGCTCTACTGACTAGCTCTAACAAGCGCAAAACTAGAGCATAGGTCTTCTCGAAAACAGTTGGTTGAGAACCAATGACAATATAAAAGTCGTGAACAATTATGGGTGATGTTGAAGCTACACTGACCAAAATCCCCTCATACTTACTAACGGGCATTATTCCCTATTGCGTGACTAAATGATTTTTCTGGAACTTCCTCGGTCTAGGTGTAAAACCTGGCTACCGTTAATAAAACTCGTGTTTATCGAGCACCACATACAGTTTAAACAACCGATGCATATGATTTATAGGCTGGTGTAATCAGTTTCGATTACGACTCTCCTGAGGAAGGCTACTCGAGGTGGTTGAAACGTTATGTTATTCCCAGTCTGTTTATCAATAACATGTTAAACACGACTCTCAAACTGTTCAAATTCATTCGTACTAAATTTGGTGCGGATACCTTACAATCCATAGGCTCAGTTTAAACGGTATGTTTCTTGCTGACAATTGACTTGGACGAACGATTGTTCAGTGATCTCTGCAGCGAAACTTGTGCAACTCTATTTGTTGACAGACTGTACGTAATGTTATCATCAGGTGCGCTTACAGCAGTTGTATGACAAGACTTCCTAATGTGCCTGAACGCCTGGATAAAACAAAACGGATACATCCGACGGAAGTACACTTACAATGAAAGCGGCCGTTTCGTGAAATCGTGTCTATATTCAAAATCCGGCCAGTTAAATAGGTGTGCTCTACTGACTAGCTCTAACAAGCGCAAAACTAGAGCATAGGTCTTCTCGAAAACAGTTGGTTGAGAACCAATGACAATATAAAAGTCGTGAACAATTATGGGTGATGTTGAAGCTACACTGACCAAAATCCCCTCATACTTACTAACGGGCATTATTCCCTATTGCGTGACTAAATGATTTTTCTGGAACTTCCTCGGTCTAGGTGTAAAACCTGGCTACCGTTAATAAAACTCGTGTTTATCGAGCACCACATACAGTTTAAACAACCGATGCATATGATTTATAGGCTGGTGTAATCAGTTTCGATTACGACTCTCCTGAGGAAGGCTACTCGAGGTGGTTGAAACGTTATGTTATTCCCAGTCTGTTTATCAATAACATGTTAAACACGACTCTCAAACTGTTCAAATTCATTCGTACTAAATTTGGTGCGGATACCTTACAATCCATAGGCTCAGTTTAAACGGTATGTTTCTTGCTGACAATTGACTTGGACGAACGATTGTTCAGTGATCTCTGCAGCGAAACTTGTGCAACTCTATTTGTTGACAGACTGTACGTAATGTTATCATCAGGTGCGCTTACAGCAGTTGTATGACAAGACTTCCTAATGTGCCTGAACGTCTGGATAAAACAAAACGGATACATCCGACGGAAGTACACTTACAATGAAAGCGGCCGTTTCGTGAAATCGTGTCTATATTCAAAATCCGGCCAGTTAAATAGGTGTGCTCTACTGACTAGCTCTAACAAGCGCAAAACTAGAGCATAGGTCTTCTCGAAAACAGTTGGTTGAGAACCAATGACAATATAAAAGTCGTGAACAATTATGGGTGATGTTGAAGCTACACTGACCAAAATCCCCTCATACTTACTAACGGGCATTATTCCCTATTGCGTTGCGTACAAACTATTCATTGTGTGCGCCCACCTAACATACGGAACCAGGAGTTGTTTAAAACGCCCTAATGAAAAAATTCAAATTTCTGGACAGAACTGGGACACATTCTTTATGCTTGGCACTAATCGATCGTCAGTACGATAGCCTCAACAAAGTAGCAGCCAACCGAATCATTAGGACGAGTAGAACAGACAAGCAAGTGGGCAGGCTGGCTTGTTTATGTCGCCCTGCCTACTTCACTTTGCCTCATGCGCGATCGATTTGGTCTTCGATTTGGGCTAAAGTCATGTCTTTATTCCGACGATCAAAACAACAGCGTGGGGACTTACATCGTACACTTATTTGAGGCAGAGTCAATTACAAATCGTAAAAAGTAAACCGACGAAAATCACAGAAAGGCGCTCTCTGGAAAAACGCTCATCACAAATCAGACAAATCGAATCAGTTTAAGAATATTTTTGTTGAAGTTGCATGCGTGAAATTTGGTCAAGCTGCCTATTCGTCTGTTCTTCTACCATGCCATACGATCAATCGGATGTAGAACGAGAATACGGTCAGGTAGGAAACTTCTATGTAACGGTAGTTTGACAACTGAGAACCCAAAAAATCGCGTTTTCCTTTTTAACTCTATTGAAACGGTTTCAGAAATGTTATATAATCTCTGACACACTCTGGCTTCAGGCGAGTTACACATTATAATCACTGGACTCAAATTTTTAGGCCAGCGCATTTGACCTTCATCAGGACTTTAACTTAACAGCTGTTCCCTTAGAATGACATAAGTTAGTGGGAGCATTTGCGGTGGTCTTCTGCATAAATATTTGTTTCATTATAAGCCAAACAATTTATATTTAATCAGGAATAGGCTGCTGGTCAGATCACTGCGAAATGCTCAGTCTCTCCAGTTGATCTCCATACAGATTAAGTATATTTAATACTACCTGGTTTAAGTTAAGTTGATTCTTTTGGCGTGTGAAGTGAGCGGATTAAGGATAACTTCACGGATGTCGTACTGGTCATTAGGAACACGTTGTACCTAAACAACAGACCACAGAAGTGTATGCAAAACTTTCGCTGTCTTCTTTAACCATCTGCTTGAACGTTTGGACGTTCTCATACCCCTAAAGAAGCACACACATTTTTACAACGCTGATTGACGGCGGTTTTCTTTCAAACGGGTTTGTGGGTTCAGTTTGAGCATGAACGGATTTGAAAGAAAATGACCCTTCCCTGCCACGAAATAATGTGTATGTGAGAGAACATAGTGGAGTAAGTTGCAGTGTCCGTTGGGTTTAACCTTGTTTTAGACCACCCAGGTCATCCGATTATGAGATGCGTAATTTTTGGTTACACGTGTTCAGGTCTGTCATATGGTGTGGCCAAAACTGCTTAGAAAACATGTTAAACAGATGGGAAATCTCAGTCAAGGGTGGAACAAGGGGTAGGGAGTAGGAACAAGTTGACGACTTCGAGTTCCCAAGTACTGCGTGGATGAATCATCCTTTCGAGGTCAGTACATCTGGCATATTGGCACGTGCATTCCATCGTTTTTGTAGGTATAATGATCAACATTTGTTTGATGGTGGGGGCAAATATGACCTTATATATGACAGGCGGTGCAACTGAGAGAATTATTTTTTATATAGAAAGAATCCACCGGAATGTGTTTAGCCAGGGTGCACACAATCAGAACTGTCTAGCATATAATTCTATGGTACACACAACATCCCACTTGTAGACTGGTATACTTTGGCTCCACAAAATGGGATGTCCATGTAGCTATAGTGTTGTTTTGTTAAGAAACTTAATATTTTGATATGGAACAGAGTGGAGTTTGAACCAGTCCTATGAAACGACGTACAATGGTTGTAATATCACTAATGATACTAATATGACAACGTCTCTATTTTCGACTTGTTTGACCAGGATGTACAGTTTAGTGCATTTTGTGACTGCCCATCTCCCTCGCATCCTAGTTTGAAGGTTGCCCTTAAAACTAGCGAGATCTCAGTATCCTTACTCATACACTTCATGATGCGTCAGGATGGTACAATGGGAATTTTCGTCGTCCACAAATTTACTGGAAATGATCTATGGCTATAAGCTCCTCGTTTCACGTCTATGGGCTACAAGCTGGTTAGTTATTACACGAGGGAGAATGATATTTGTTTGCAACTCCTGTCTGTTTGTTTGCCAGGGAATGTGTTGGGTTATTTAGAGACGGGAAGAAAGGATTAGATGTGAATAAAAAGAAACATGAATGAAGTCGCTGGCTTGAAGACATATCAGAAACGAAAATTGTAACAAGCTTTTGTCATATCTGCACATTAAATGAGCTGTATGTGGGCCAGGGGGTGCCAAGAAAGTTGAGTGATCGGGTTGTCTCTCATTTATGGCTTACCCGCTTCAAATGTGGCTACATAGTTGGACGGTCTGATCCAGCGTGAACAAAACGTAAATGTGCAACGATCCTGTTGGTAATTTGATAATGTCAACAGAAGACCTCTCAGACATTCATCTTGGTTTAGTAAGGTGTCTTCTGGTGAAAAATCTGGAGGTGAGAAGCAGGTTGTAGGTGTGAGTTGTCCATAGTAGGCCGACCTCTCTAGACAGGAGGGTCTCCTGAGCCGTGTAACCGTTCTATACTGGCTCGTTACTAAATACTTTGAATTCCTTTAAGGAAAAGGGCCAGATTTGTTGGATTTCAGATGTGAGTGAGGGTGGCGAGAAAGTTTTCACGGTGCGGTTCCACAAATTCCTCCCAATTGGTGAAATGTAGTGGATGTTTTACCGCAAGACACCACAATTTGTATGCTAATTTAGACTGCATGTCATTACGGTCCCTAGGTCTCATCCGCATACGGATACGAATAATCAATCTTCCTAATAAGTTGCTGACATTAAACAGTATGTAGCTTTCCATAAACCACTGTGTTTGTAGATTCATAACGTTCCATACGGTTTCATCATTCTCCAGATACTCCGAAACTTACCAGAGTTGTGTCGTCGATGTTCATCGAGAATGGTCGGTCAATGAGGTTGAGTAATTCAAAAACAAGAAGAATGAACGACAAGAGTTTTAAAATAGACCGTGACAAAACGTCATTGTCGGTCATGATACTGTATATTGACTGTCCGTTTAGCTTATTGTTGAACCTACTTTCACCAAGATGCATTTTAAACCAAAGCTTACTCAGGCCACATCTTCAGTGTTTTATAACAGAATGGGGTGATAAATTCTATCACCATAAGAAGCACAACTGACCACTCTTTCGTTGTAAATCCTTGACCAAGTTACGTGAGCAACCAGCAGATCTAAGATGCGGTACTATCCTTCCTCAGGGTAGTTAATCTGAACGTTGCTTCTCCGGGCGGAAAGGAGTTCAACAGCAATCTATCCGGTACATTGAAGACGACCTAAATCAATAGTTTACACTGCCGGTTTGCTGGATCCTTGCTCCCCACTGCTTGAAAATGGATGTGATTGTAGACCTTCAACAGACGGGCACTTAAAAAGAACAACGAAAAATATTATTGGATGGTTGTGTAAGAAATCCAATTGCGAGAAGTTTGGACTTCGGCTGTATCCTAACCAGCGACGAAAAAAGCATGTTCAGACGCGGCAAATGCCCTACCAGCTGAGCTATGAAGCTGGTAGGACATATTCATGTCATGAAATCTATTTACCACTGCAAATTCTTACAGTTGAATCTATTGGTTTAATGTTCAGTGGTCTCCTGTTGTATATCTGTTTCCCGCAGTTCTAAATTTTATTGAGACCAACGACATTCTCCAGGTCTTTACGGTCCTACTCAACACACCCCAACTCATCATCTGAAAACTATCCCGAAGACCGGCCTCTGAAATACTCTCTAAGGGAGTTTTAACGATTTTTTAAGCTGGCACACACGTGAACAATGCTAACGAATCCCCGGTATAACCAAAGGGGTTGCTCCGAAGTCAGAGCAATGGGTGCATTTAGTCTTAACCTAATAACGATGAAAATAAAAGGGCGATCATTTGCTCGTGATACGACCACGTGGTAAAGTTAAAAGCAGGTCCAAAGGATGTAGTGACCATTGGGGGTGTCAGAAGTCAGAGAATGCAATAGACAAAATGGTCACGTAGATGGACCACCCTTCCACAGTTCTATACAGGACCATGAGCACTTGTGTGTCAGCTTAACTGACTTCACATTCTCTTGTAAGTAGTTTGTATAAACGTCGGGAAAGCTGAGAAAATTAAACCTGCACTTCTTACGATGAGAGAGTCAGTTGGAAATTGGTATGGAGGAAGTAGATGTACTTCAATTTGTGTACAGGTATTTCATTGGAATATAAACTTTAGGTTTACATATCTTCAACAACAATGTCTCAAAGATAATTTTGTTAGATCCAGAAGTGGATGCTCAGCTCACCGACGTTGAGAAGCTATTTGAACTGAACCAGCGTATACCGCGAACATCAAAATAAGGCAACTGGTAAGTGAGAAGTGTACTTGGAATTTATGTGTACAAAAAATAACTCGTCAGTATACATAGACGACTGAGTTCACCGATTACTGTATACTGACTAACCAGTGATTAACCAGAAGTTAAATAAGCATTTTATAGTCCATCTAACTAGAAGTTAAATTTTACGTTATTAGACTGTAGGTATTTGACACGTATTTTAACTCGCAAATGTGTACGGTCCTGTTATTAACTTGAAGTAATATGCTCCTCTAGTTGTCTCGATGAAACCGCAGAAGTGATGAGAAAATGAGTCACCGTTAAGGTTTTCACTGAAGGACCTTCGTTTTCTTCATACATTCCGTTTGACACGATGCTGCATTAACTAGCGGTTATTCCTTCATACATATGACGCCCACCGCAGAACTTCAGAATAATGAGTCATAACAGGTCATCATATGCAACCACCGTGGAAATTCAAAAATATCATCAAAACTTCCACTTGGTAGAACATTTGCTGAGTTTGGACATGTGATCTTTGCGTCAGTTCAAATCAGGCCAAAGTCCAAGCTTTCAATAGTTTGGTCTCTGCTACAAAGAAGATTGTTAATTTTTCCGCAATTACGAATCTTTTACCGGTTGTAGGTGCATATTCACAAATGCACATTCTTAGTCTTGAACCCCAACCACAGATGCAACCGTTGTTGTATCTGGCAGTTGTCTGCAGAATTGTGGGTTAGTAAGTATGTACACATGTGGAAAGGGAAGAACTAAGCGGAATCAAGGAAAATTCACGATGCGGAAAAACTAAAGGGATCGACGGTTTCACGACTGCGAGTATTCTCGTGTTGGTTGCAACCTACTGCCCGTCGGGGAACTTTTTTTTACTATCGATTGGGATAACTGTACATTCTGTAACCAGGCGGACTACGTATTCATTCCTTTCTCAGCCAGTTGGTCAGGCCATTCGTAGCCCGTGACCATGTCAGTATTTGACTGCCGTGCGGTATTCTCCGGTCATCAGCATTCATAATGTCAGTGCGCACTGCAGTATAAAGTTCACCAACACAAAATGCATGGCCCAGTCAACGTACACTTTGAGATCTCATTCTCTTGGTTAGCGTTCTTAGCCAGAGAAACGTCCTAAATGCTCACGAACAGACTGTCACGTTAATACGGACTAACTGACCAAGATAGTGGTGTCTAGACACACAGAGGTTATGCACATCTTCAATTTAAACACTTTAAGTCTGTCATCCGCAGATCCGTAGAGGCTACATAGAGTTCGCATACTCTCGATAACCTCATGGGTGTCACCTCCGCAAAAGTACAAGCTTTGGATAGATGCAACAATCAGTAATCTCGAACCTCCTGCCGGCAATATTGAAGTTAGGGCCAGCGGTGAACTAATATGTGACGGTCCATCCTGAACAATCAGAGTGGTCGGAAGTGGCTTATGAGCGTAACAGCAAGATAATTACTAGCAAGGCATGCACAGCGTGAGCCATAGTCTTTAAATAACCATGATCTTACCGTGTCGTTATTCGTGTCTACAGATTAGTGTGTATAAGCGCGTTCTGAAGTTCTCATTTCAGTCCTTAATTTCCGTCTTCATTTTTCCACGTTTGGTTCATTTATATGGATGTACACCACGACGGTGTGCTGTTGTACTGACAAAATATAGACGGCGTCAATTGTTGTTGCCTTATTCAAAACTCCCTCACTTCTCAGCCTATTAACGTGACATCAGAAAACATTTTATTTCAGCGACCATTCTGGCTTTTGGACAGGTTCGTTTTGCCTTCTCCAGCATTCACTACGAACCCAAACGGACACAGAGATGGAAAAAGGGTTACTGGTTTTCGTCACCTCAAGTTTTTGAACACTTGGGCGAAATTCTATTAGACGTGAGTCATCGGGTCTTTGTCTCCTCTACTGTCGGGTTATGTTGATTGAGCAGATGAGCTTTTGACAATCGATCAAGACGTGACTATTATTGAGTGACGGTCCCCAGTACGACTGAAAACAGTCCAGGTGTTTAAGAACGGAGTGGAGTAGCAACTGGATAAACAATCAAGTGAATGAATTAGGATGATAGCCAGGCCGACTTACTAAATTCCTGTTTTATATCGGGCGCATCCAATTCTTCAGTAACGCCGCACACTCGGTTGACGCTGGTAACCTTTACTTCGAATCGATCCAAAAGATCCCTGAACGGTAACGAAACGGCAGGCCACTTTACCTCACCCGTGGCCTCGTTAACGGTCAATTCCAACCCATAGTAACCTAGAAAGAAGGAAGATAGATTATGCAAACGGTCAGCTATGAAGGTGGATCAGTTCAGCGTTGTACCTTACGGTTCTCAAAGGACAAAGCACCAACACTTATGCGGCATATGAAAGATAGTTGAGAGTTTGAGTCAGTGTCTTCATCATGAGACCAAATGGATGATTGTAGAAATTCGTGTGAATGGTCCATCCACAGTTATGCTGTCAATAAGCAGATTCTAGTACGTTTTCAAGAGGTGTCAACGGTGACTCCGGATTATTGTTGTACACATCACGTTAGAACTGTTGATCAGGTCATGGAATAAAAACAAGTGATTTACGGGCTGTCAAACTAGACTGTGAGTGAAGAACCCATGCTGAGTGCAATCATTAACTGACATGTGTATGGGTTTATCATTAAGCTGAATGGGCTGTTGGACCCTACCTCTTTCTGCCAGCAAACGTGAGAAAACCAAACGGAAACCAAAACTTCATCAGCACACACAACAACGATCATTTTCACACGAAAACGGGTGCTCACATCGTAGCTTCCATTAGACCGATTGGTGAGCAGCTTTTACATTGGACCAACGTTTGGGCTTGAATCAGAATAAGTCTTACCATGTTTGTCTGTTTTTGATCACAAGTATAGTATTCTTACGCGATAACAACTTTCTCTATACGGGTTGTAACAGAGTTCACTCATTCCTCGTTTATGCCAAAAATGTTCGATACCAGTGAAACCGACTGAGAGATTGTATAAAAATATTCTGTTCGCTTGATATCTGCAGCTACAGGAGAAATCATGTAAACAGTTTACGGCTGAAGATTGTGGCAACAAGATTCAGAGACAAAAAATCTGACCATGGCAACTTGAACTTCAAGGCACAGGGAATGATGATATCGTATTACAATCAGAGGCACACAAAAGTTCTTCGATGAGGAATAAAAAACGTTGGAATTGCATATCACGGGTTACATGGTGAAAAAGCATAGTTGTGCAGACAGTGATAATGAAAGTCAGGGTGGCACAGGAGAGCCTGCATTATTGGGCAAACATGAGGCTGAGATAGAAGTGAACGCAAAAGTAACAAAAGGTAATTCGTTAAAACAAATGAAGAATGCCCGTTATTTTTGTTTCAACAAAATGAAAAACTGATTCATCCGCTAGACTATCTCGGACCCATCAACTTTAGAAATGTATCATGGTTTCTTTTGGTACATCATTTGGTGTATCGCATTTGTGTCAAATCTGTGTTCAGAAAATGGTACTGCGCTTGTTTCTGTCCGTCCAGTCAGTCCGATATTTGGAAATGAGTCCAGTCATCAGTGTTCCCAGTTGTCCTGACGTGCTGCCAGCTCATTTGCATTTGCATTCAACAAACTTCTGTCAACACCCCTGGTTATTACGTTCATCCACTCTAGCTAGATTTGGGAGCCCTATCCGCCGTAGTTTATGAGGAAGAAGTGAATCATCCTTGCATAAGACACCCATAGTTAGCAAATCACTTCCGGGAGTTCACTGGTACACGCGATTCAGATTTGAATTGGGATAGGGACCTATCAAACTAGGGAGCACATCATATTATTCGTGGTCTTCTAAATTGTCCAGGCCACCAAGTAGCCAAGAGGTATCAGACGATTGGATGTGTAACATCATGAAAACGCGTTACTTAGATAAACCTCCTTAAATATATGTGATCTGTAGTCAATCACTAAATGGCATCAACCTGTTTTACAGATAACGCATACATGGGAGTTATCACGATACGTTGCGAGCATACACGTGGGTGTTCGTTTGAGTGAAAGCGATTATCTCGAAAACAAACGGATCAATATCTACGTAAATGTTCCTAGAAAATTAACATTTCTGTCCTGGTTCACCTTCAAGAATCTCGGCACATTGTCCGCTAACATTCATTTTCGAGATATTGCCTAACATTTTCAATTGTCAAATTACTTTTCGAACGATCGATAGCACTTTCTAGGAGGACCGTTCAGTTGTCTGTGGCTCAAATTTTGCTCAAAATTCTTAACCATACAATCAACAGTATTTTACCTTTACTTAAGTTTTGAAGTAAATTTATTCAGGTTTATTTCACAACAAATCGAATGCAAGTAAATCATAGGTTCCACCCAATACGTCTTGAATGTATAGTCTCTAGATAGATTCATGTAAGTGCTTTAGAATTTACTATGTGGTTCATTTGGAGAGCCTTCGAATTTTTTTCTGCAGATCAAGTTCTGGATGTTATGGTTAACTGGGAAAACTGTAAATACTATACAAAAATGTACTAACAAAGTTATCCAAAATGGTCAACCCGAACTGCGGGACATAAGTTTCAAAAGCTCGTAAGAGCCGATCGTGTTTCGTTCCCGGATAATTCTCGAACCAGTGGAGAGCACGGATTTGCAAATCTAACAAATATATCTAAAACTGTTTTGAAAAAAAAAATAGGACCTAGGCACTCTTATTTACAGAACATATTAGTTGCGTATTATACCATTTGCTATACTATGTTATATACCACACTGTACTAATTGCACACTAGTAATTTATACGGCTGACGAGTTATCCCGGTTGGAGCGCACCATAGATTTGAAGATTTGATGAACCGCGTTCGCTTCCAGATTTTTACCAATAGAATTACAATAACGTTTAATGAGTTTCAATTCACCTCAGCTGTGAGTCGTTGGCAACAAACTTTTTCAGTTATTCCGCTAAAACGTTACAGTTTGAATACACGAAACATGCTCACCACAAATCAGTTTTAACGACTGAATTGTCAGATTCTCAGGTGTCAGTCAACTGATTTTGTTTTCTATTTACAGTTTGTGTGATATCGGACTCAGTTACTTATTGTCATACACTTGAAACAATTGAGACAAAAGCGTTTAAATGGAGCAAGTTCTGTTGTGAGTACTGCTCACGATTCGGATTAGTCTGTACGGTTGCCGCCATAAGGTCCGTTGACTTCATGTCACTTTTTGTTTGTCGTAAGTGCATGCCCAAAGTGTGCGTGAATTGACTTCATACAGCAATTTACGACTTCCAATTATCGTATGCAAACGGTTGATAGTGATGTTAGTTAAAAAACCGTCAACGTAATTCGCAGCGTTTTTTTTCAAATTTGACAAAAAGCAACATTTTAAATACTCCTTTGACTAGCTGACATGCGATCGGCGAAAACAACGTTTTCAAGTTGACTATCACTCACATTTGATCGCAGCGTTCG